>JALIZH010026770.1:0-17027 GCA_030522465.1 Rhipicephalus appendiculatus
CTAATCGTTTTATACTGCAAAACGTGTCAGATTGACGTTCCGATCTCGCGAAACATAAAACAAACACATGAACTACCGTCGGTTTGGCTTCGGACGTGCGGAGACACTCAAATTTGCGGTTCTAAACAAGAAAATGAAGACAGATCACGGACATTGCTTATAACATAAAGAAATAAACCCCCCACGCACAAGTCTCCCAGCGTGGTGTAGTCGGTAGCGTGTCCGCTTCCCAATTACATGTGCATCTAGCGGTCGTAGGTTCGAGCTTACTTGGTCATTCTTTTTTAGATGTGAAGCATCTTATGGCGAAGCTTAATCCGGTGGTGGTGGTGGTGGTGGTGGTGTGCCGCGTGCCCACCCTTACTGCGCATGCGCAAACAGTTAAAAAAAAATAAAAATAAAAAACCTCCTCTCCCCCTCTCTCTCTCTCCTCTAGGCATCCCTCCCCGCGGCAACCACACCTACACTGCGCATGCGCCTCCCTTCCTCTCTCCCCTCTTACACTCCCCACTCTCTCCATTACTGCCCGCGGCGTCTAACTCCCTCTGCGCATGCGCGTCCACCTCTCTCTCCTCTCCTACGCTCCCCCCTCTCTCCTCTCCTACGCTCCTCCCTCTCTCGCCTCGCGACGCCGACGCAGGCAGCGTCTGCTAGCGAGTTTCTTGGTTGAAAAAAACCGACTGCTCGCGCTGCACAACCGTTCACTGGCCATCCCGTATATATGGCAATGGATCTTGACCTCCAAGGTGGTGCCGGTGGGAGAATTCTCCCTGTGCGTTGTTGAACAATAAAAATTCGCAGCGTGCGCGTTAACTAAAAGCGGAGTGCGGGTCTCTGTGTCCAGTCGGAGTCTTCTGTTTCTCATTGCCCATTAGCAGCGATTGGCATGTTCCAGTAGGAAAAACTGCTCCATCACTGCCTGCTTTGCACCTCCCCAGTTTTTGTCTCCTGCGCAACGCTGCGATGAGCGCCAGCGTCAACGCAGCCGCCAGTGTAAGCGTTAGCGCCCGCTGCTTCACATCTACACATGGTTCCCTTTAGCGGGAGATGGTGTAATTTTTTTTTTTTAACGAGCTTTTTTTTTTTTTTTGTCGTAGTGCTTGTTATTAGCCATCATTATGGTCTGCACCGGATTAAAATTGTTAAAAGCAATTCTAAAGCCCAATTTTGGCCCGAGAAATGCTATTTTTTCCGTGCGGTGTACTACTACTCCCTTGGGTGTGGTCATGTTACTCTGCTTCGGCCAGAGTTTTGTTACTCTGTTGGGGTGGAGTACTTTGACCCTCTATGGGGGCATTACTATACTCTGCCTCAAAAAGAGGTGATTTACTCTGGAAAAGAGAGTTAAATACTCTCCCAAAGAGAGTGCCCGGCACTCTCTTTGTTAGAGTGTGGTAACCGAATATATATACATATAATGTTATAAAAACGCCAGGCCCGCGCGGAATACGTAACACGATTACAGCGAAATCTCGAGGAGCAGCCTTCCTAGAGCCCCCTTGTCAACCCTCTTGGAAAGATTGCTGCAAGTACAGTTGCAAGGTACGCGCTACCGCGTCTTTGTCACAACTATGCGAAGTAGGGGGAGGTACCCACTATGCCATTATTCATCATTCCGTGGTATGCACCACGTGGTTGCAAGAGAGAGGTTTATTTACAGAAAGGCAGAGAGGTCGGCCTGAGCGATAGCATGCTCTAGCCTGCTACTCTACACCGGGGGAGGGGAAAGGGGAGGGAAAAGAGTAATGAATGACGATGGGGAGGTAAGGAGGTGATTATATACAGTCGACATTAAGTGAACTCTATTGGTGCTGTGGCTGGTGACGATTAAAAATCGGCATCCCCATGTACACAAGCTCGGACAGACTGTTTCGTCTCGGCATGCACAACACGCTGGAAGAAATGGCGGAGCCACAGGAGAGGGCGCAATTGGCCAGGCTGTCCACCACGCGTTCCGGTAGGAACATCCTGCGGGAGTTAGGGATTCCACCGATGGAAATCGAGGTCTCGATTCTGCAGCATTCCTCGTCAACAGCGAGAACAAATCACCTTGTCCCCATCCCGCGACATGTCCATCCCGAGCATAACGTGGGTAGGAGACGGGCCAGGGCAAAGGCTCTACTAGAAGGGGCTCACGGACACGCCTGGGACAGTTGCTTCGTCGATGCGGCCCAGTATCTCGAGGGAAGGCGTATACGGCAGTGAGCATCAACCACGAGGGCAGTATCACAAACTCGACAACGGTCCGGACGACGGAGGCTGAAATAGCGGAGCAAGTGGTGATTGCGTTGGCCTTGCTGGACAACAGGAGGTCCACAATTTACAGCGACTCGAGATCGGCGGTCAGAGCATTTGCCAAGGGCACCATCTCCGGAACCGGGAGATTGAGCCACACATACTCGTTTGGTTCCCAGCGCACATGGGACGGACTGAGGGGAGCCCCGCCCAATCTCAACGAGTAAGCCCACATAGCTGCGCGAGGACTAGTAAACCGCTTAGCTATCGGGGGCGCGGCGCTGACGTTTTGGAGAATCGGGACCCTCCCGCCTCGTATAACGAACTCACAAAACATTTTTACCTGGCGCGGAGACAATAGCCTCGACCACACAGAAAATTAAGCAGATCTCAGGCTCTGACACTCAGGCTACTTCAGGTCGGGGCGTACCCTAACCCCGCGCTATTGCACAAGATATATCCAGAAATACAGCCAACTAATACATGTTGCTTATGCGCGGATATAGCTAACTTGGAACATATGCTCTGGCGGTGCCCCGCGTTACGCTGTGGTGAAGTCATCACGCCGTCCAAATGGGAGGCTGCTATTACCAGCTCCGGACTCGAACAACAGTTATGGGCAGTCCAACGGGCCCACGACGCAGCGGAGAGACTTGGTCTTTCTGTTCCGACGTGGGAGCGGCCCGCAACGTGCTAAAGCGCGTTCCGAAGGACCCATTAAAGTTCATTCATCCATCCATCAACAACTTGGTATCACCAACTCGTGTTTCTCTGTGTCCTTGGTCACTACAAAGTTATGTATACCACTTCCAACCTGAACTGCTCGTATGTTTTCATTTTAAAATCATAACTTACTTCCATTGTAAACACTCGCGAATGTACTGTTCTAAACGACAACAGAAAAGTATGCGTTACAGTTTTTTACTGTACATCAAATTTCACGCACAAGACTTGCATGATGTCGGCGATCTGTTCTTTCTTTCCTTTTTTTTTTTTTTTTTTTTTTGTAAGAATGTCTCCTTCCACTAGTTCTGTATGTCTGAGTTCCGGGTAGCTTCATCTGAACGTTTTTTATTGCTCTTGCTCGAATTTGGAGTAAATAAAAAAATCACAGCCGCAAAAGTACCGTACACGCTTGACTTGTTGGGTACTATACGTCCGGCTGAAGCCAAGAAGTACGGTATACAGTAGCGCCAGCTCTAACGTTGACCGATGAGTTTGCACTGTGGCCGTAAATGTAAGCTATGGCTTTGGAGATCCGGAGTGCACAGGAGGGGAGAAAGTGTATTTCTCTTGTAGCCACTGCTCCAATGTGGATATTTATAGCTTTAGAAGTGTAAATTAAGATATAGTTACTCTAACAATTCAACTGTAAGCTTGCGTACACCTTCACCGCTTTTGTAAACATTTGAATGACCTGAGTCAGGGTCTGGTTTTTAACCTTGCTTTACGAGTGGGTGCAGCAAACTTGAGACGAACGGATGTAACAAACACTCGAGGCAGGGACAACATTATGGGCACAGATAAGACCGGTTGAGAAGACCAAAGGACGAGAAAAAATAAACGAGATTGGGAAACTTGTCAAAGCAGGACGCAGATATCTTGTGTGTCCTCACCTGAGTGTCCACTGACGAACTCGGTACCCTTCTCTCTGATGGCGAGTGACTGGATAATTTCGTGCTGTCCAATTGAGCTGCATGCCAGCATCAGCGGCAGCGGTCCGAGAACTTGCTTGATTCCTCGTACCTGAACATAGTTCGCTATACTATATTGCTTTGTCACATATAAAATTTTCCCTGTAGTTAATGCACTGTGCAGTCTTCTATGTGTACACTAAATTACAGGACACCCTTATGCTGCTTGCCATGTGTTGGTCGTATTACGTGTATCTTTTTCTCCCCCTGCTTCCCTTGGCAGCGAATGAACCTGCTCGGTGTTGACGCACCCCGCACATCCTACGTCTTTTTATTGGAGGAACGCGCAACCTCACTTCCTTTGTATTTTATAATAATGTTTCAATATTTTAGAGGTCTAGAGAAAAAAATCATGCATTCAGCGACATCTCGCAGGAATACACAAAACCTTGTCAGAGAATCTGAACGGCGCCCTATAACACACCTCGTACCAGTGAATAAGTATGGCAGTGCGAGAGATATACGAAATTTATCATCCTGCGATGTTCTTGCCTTCATTGGCAAAAGTTCTAAATGTGGCTGTTTCTGCGGATGCATAACTTTGTTTTGGGCATACGATTAGTTCATTTTGTTACAGCGCGACAAAGTAAAATTGAAGGACATTTTGTACATTCCAAAGTGTGTACGGCGAACGCGTGTCGCCATTCGACTGACTATCCCATGTCCTTTTACTTTTACACTCTCAGTGGGATAACACACAAACCGAATGTGTGCGTGTTTTCTTGTTTATTTTTTTACGGCGAGTCGCACCGAGACGCGAGACTAATCTTCCTCCGTTCGCATGCGTTCGTATCTTCTCGCGCTTTGCGCATCGTGCAAACGCCATCCACGTTCCAGCGCTTAAATTGACGGACCCTTTGTAAATTCCAAAGTGTGTTCCGCGAACGCCTGTGTCCATTGAGACGGCGTCGGTCAGAATGATTCCAAACGCTGGCACAGCGACGATACGCAAGCAAAGCACGAGCACTGTAGAGTCCGACGCGACCGGCGTCCGTTTGCGCACCCCGGGGGCCACCTGGCTCCGTGCCAGGGGCTCGGACGGACGGACGGACGGATGGACAGACGGACAGACAGACGGAAGGACAGATGGACGGACGGATGGACAGACGAACGGATGGGCAGACGGACGGACGGACAGACAGACGGACGGACGGACGGAGGGGCAGATGGACGGACAGACGGACGCCGGACGGACGGACAGACGCCGGACGGACACCGGACGGACGTGAGCATGAGACATTAAAGGCGTTCGCCTTAAAAGGCGACGCATACAAACGACGGGACACCGCAGTTTGTCTCACCGTTTGTATGCCTCACCTTTTAGGCGAAACTTTTATAAAACATATTTCGGCATCGTACGCGAAAACGAATTAGGCCCTCGAACATGCCTGCTTGCATGCGTCGTCTTACAACAACGGATGATCTCTCGACTGTGGGCTTGTCGGTGCTCATCCATTTCTCATATGACGATGTGATCTTTTATTGGGGTGACTTGTCCTTTCACGCTGCCACATATCATCGTCTGGACATGATCGCATGACCGTAGATGTTGACTGTAGCAACTGAAGTGTTGCCCTGCAAAGTACGTGCATGAAGGTTCAATTCCCTGCATGCAGAAAGGAAACACTTGGGAGGAAGCACTGTGAAATGCTATAGAAAAAAAAAAAGAGATGAAGATAGAAAGAAAAAAAATGTAGAACGAAAGAAAGAAAGAGAGAAAGAAAGAAAGAAAGAAAGAAGGAAAGAAAGAAAGAAAGAAAGAAAGAAAGAAAGAAAGAAAGAAAGAAAGAAAGAAAGAAAGAAAGAAAGAAAGAAAGATAAGTAGCACAACAGGCATGCATACGCCAATCTTGCTGCCCCCTTGTTCCTGATAAGGCAAAAGGTCCTAATTTGCTTTCGTCGTCTTTGTAGGGCTGTGACAAAATGAATCAGTAGCAACCAACTGTGTTCATTGTATCCATAAGATTAGTACTTGACATCACAGTTTTTTTTTTTTCGTAGCAGGTCCTTGAAAATCAACCCTGTTTCTCTTCTTGATTATGCGAGTCTCCTTTGTTGCTTACAGGATTTAGTTAGGCACAACATAGTTCGACCCTTTCGAAGATATTTCAGGCTGTTTTAAGAACAAAATGTTTTATGCCAGGGTTCATCAAGAGTTCATAGTCGTCATCGCAGTAACTAAAGCGGCGTCGATAAAATGGACGCTAGCAGATGCTAAAGTGCCAAAGAAAAAAATCCACGCATCTCCACGAAATGAATCGTGACGAGTGGGCGAAGCTCTTGGTATTATATCTGAGAGTAACCGTACGTTACCCGAGCGTTGCCCCATATAATGTAAATTGAGTAACATTAAGTGTATATAGAAATGTAAATTTATTTCGGCTTCCAGTCATCTTAGGCAATTCAAGGAGGATTTAGAAAATGGCTGGAGTGGAGGATATGCCTCGAATGTAAATCCAAGAACCCGCCATCTTACCGGTGGTAAGATACGATTTTAATATGGGTAATTTGTTGGGACATATAGTGCTCGACGTGTGCCTTAGTGTTACAGGTTTCCTTGAGCAGCCTCAACATCTAGGCATATTTTAGTAGAGATCAACTCATCAATACTCTTCTCGATAGCGATTTTCACCAGGAACAGCGATCTTTTACCTTATGATTAGCCTGTGTGTACTGTTATGAGCGCTGTGCTCATAACAGTACACACAGGCCTTAGTGTTACAGGTTACCTTGAGCAGCCTCAACATCTAGGCATATTTTAGTAGAGATCAACTCATCAATACTCTTCTCGATAGCGATTTTCACCAGGAACAGCGATCTTTTACCTTATGATTAGCCTGTGTGTACTGTGATGAGCGCTGTGCTCATAACAGTACACACAGGCCTTAGTGTTACAGGTTACCTTGAGCAGCCTCAACATCTAGGCATATTTTAGTAGAGATCAACTCATCAATACTCTTCTCGATAGCGATTTTCACCAGGAACAGCGATCTTTTACCTTATGATTAGCCTGTGTGTACTGTGATGAGCGCTGTGCTCATAACAGTACACACAGGCCTTAGTGTTACAGGTTACCTTGAGCAGCCTCAACATCTAGGCATATTTTAGTAGAGATCAACTCATCAATACTCTTCTCGATAGCGATTTTCACCAGGAACAGCGATCTTTTACCTTATGATTAGCCTGTGTGTACTGTTATGAGCGCTGTGCTCATAACAGTACACACAGGCTGGGCTTGCAACTTGCAACTTGCACCAGCCGAACCGTGGACCTTGGAAGGAAGCCCATGACTGCAGCTACGTGAGTGTCGAACGTTTCCCCCTTTGAGATTTGCCAGGCTGTTAAGGATAGCTTTAAATTCGAAGCTGGCAGGTTTTCTTTATCAATATTCAGCCCTCTTTTGCGTGATAGCACTTGGTGATAGTTGATAAAGAATAGATAGGGAGATGAATTCACTGTCTTAGCTGGTCATGGATCTCAATTCTCTACGCAAGCCTGAACTGTTATTGCTATGCGCAGAATTCGGAATGGAAGCGGGGAATGCGATGCGGAAGCCGCAGATCATTCAGGCATCACTTGCCTTGGAAGCTGATGACAGCGAGCTTCTGGAATGTTGGCAAACTGTTAAAGAGCGCCAGGCAAACGAGGAAAAAAGACGGGCTGATGAGAAGGAGCGTCAGGCAAACGAAGAAAAGAGACTGTTGCTTGAGCTCGAACTAAAGCGCTTAGAGCTGGAGCTGCAGAAAGCGAAGGCGACAAGCGTTGAAGCGCACGTCGCAGTCTATGAAGCGCGAGAAAATTTTAGCATGAAGGATCTGATGCAACCCTTCCAGGTAGGAGAGGACATCGGAATGTTTCTCGTGAACTTCGAACGGACCTGCCAAAGAATGAAGTTCCCTAATGCGTCATGGCCACAGCGCCTGTTAACCGTGTTGCCTTGTCAAGTAGCGGACGCGATGGGGAGGCTTAGCGCAGAGAAGTACGAGGACTATGATATTGTAAAATTCAGTCTTCTTAAGAGGTACCGCCTATCGCCAGAAGCGTTTCGGCAGCGCTTTCGAAAAGCCACTAAGTCTAAAAACGAGTCGTACGTTGAGTTCGGATACAACTTGAAGCTCAACTTCGTTGAATGGCTAAAAAGCGCGGGTGTTTATGGAGACATGGCTAAGGTTGTCGAGTGCCTCTGCCTGGAGCAGTTCTTCAACACGATTCCCGACCGAATGCGTTTATGGATACTCGACAGGCCCGACGTGACCACACTCGAAAAGGCGGCGGAGCTCGCGGAGGAGTACGCGTCGCGCCATGCACCACAAGAGCAGACACGTGGCGCGTTTTCGAATCGGGGCACGGAGAATAGATCCGTAAAGTTTTTTAAACGCAACGGTAACGTGAAAGGCGCGGAACCGGAGAATGAAGTTGAGCAGGCGTTATCTAAAGCTCCTTTCGAAGATGACAGGAACCAACAGTTTGAGGCGCGGAAGCCGATAACATGCTATAAGTGCCTTCAACCGGGCCACCTTGCCTCTGGTTGCCGAAATCAGCGTCTAGTATTCTCCTATGTCCGCGCCGACGCTGAGAATTTAAGGCTGCTTAAGCCGTTCATAAAAGAATTTATAGTGAATGGAAAGCGCTGCAGAGCTCTTAGAGATTCCGCAGCCACCGTGGATGTCGTTCATCCATGTTATGTCAGCGCCAAGGACTATGCGGGCGAGTGTGTATGGATACGACAGGTGGTACAGGAGCGCAGCGTTTGCCTGCCTCTCGCGCGCGTCCATATCGAGGGGCCCTTTGGGGCGTTTACTAGTGAGGCTGCGGTTTCGGCCAGACTTCCAGCGCAGTACCCCTTACTATTTTCTAATCAATCAGAGATGCTTCTCTGGAAAATGCGAACTTGTTTTGAACAGGTGGGAGATTGCCCACGTACCCGCTAAAAGGCACGAGAACCTCCTAGGCAGCTAAATTACCATACCTCTGCCTTGATAGACGCACGCGACGCACCCCAGCTGCATCGCGGATAGCCCAACGCCAGAAAGCGTTGTCGAATTAAAAAGCTAGAACTGTCGCCAGAACAGGTGCCGCGTCAGCGGAGGTGCAGTGTGAAGCTGCGAGAGAAAACGAGGCGTTGGAAGGACAGCCTGGAGTCTTCTTGCCGCGGTCGTGCAATAATCTTAAAGGCTTGCTCTCGGTGGACAAGGTTAAGTTTGTGAAATATGATGAGCCAGGCGGAACAATTCCGGAGCAGGAAAAAACTGTCCGCGAAGCAATTTCTAGGAAACAGTGTGACTCTGCAGAAGACAATTCTCATTTTGTTCCGCCTGTATCGAAAAAAGGTGAGGCGTCGTCATCGACGAATTAAGAAAAGGAAAATTTATCAGGCGAAGACGTTCTTCGCTTCAGCCTCGCATTGCAGACATTCAGTTTAGAAATAATATTAAAGGAAAATGAATGGTCGCTGCTTCGAAGAACAAGTGTGCCTGAACCTATTACAGTCTACAATGTTTTGCAAAATGTATAGTTTGTAGAAAAAGTATTTTGACAAAGTAACTTTGAAATTTGGAGGTCCTGACTGATGCGTTGGGCAGTGAATTCTTGTTCCTCTCTCCTGCCAACTTGACTCAGTGTGTTAAAATGAGCCTGGCAGATCTTTGAGGGAATCGTTTGGCGCTGGTGGACTGCTTTCAACGAGGTACCTCCAGTGAAGCTACCATCAAGGTGGCCCTGCATGTGAAAGCGAACAGCAAGACCGGAACAGTTTTGGGTTCTCACAGCCGTCAGGAGAAAGGAGCCTGTCTAGCGTGGTGTGGCGAACGTGTGCGCGAGTGGGTGTTGCTGTGTCGCCTTATCGTGGTCCAGTTTCTAAGACAACTGTGGCGAGGCCGACCGCGACTCCAAGCGTCGCCAGCTACGTACGCATCGGACTTCCGCAAACCATCCCTCCGGACAGTGGTAGCAGACCCTTGTCCATCGGGACAACGTTACCCCGGCGGAGAAGCTGTTATGATGCGCTGTGCGACCCACTAGTGAAAAGGCTCCTACCGGCTGGACCCTGTGCCCGACTACCTGGGAAAGTGCCGCAGAACCGAGCTGCAGTAGTGCGCAGAACGCGCTACCCCTTGTGCAGTGCTTTTACCCCCCCCCCCCTTGCTGGCGTCCCTCTGAGAGACACTGGACACGTCCTTCAGAGACACTGGAAGCGTCCCTCAGCGACGCTGCACGCGTCCGAACAGCAGAGGTGCGCCCTCCTCCTCCTAGCGTCTCAGTGCCTATAAAAGGCCGGCGCATCGAGAATCGGGGCGGCTTCTTGTCCACGTTTTGTATATACGTCGTTCTCTTGTTAAATTAAACGTTTTTCTTTATGGCTGCCTCTTGCCTTGCCACTGCCTGGATGTTCCCAGCCCAGTCCTTTGGCCCTCACGTCACGCTACCCAAGAGACCCTGGGGCCTCTCGTAACAGTACGTTGAAGTCCATTGTAAAGCCTTTTTTTGTGTCTCACATATTTCGACTATAGCAACGATTCTATACCGTGACCACAACGGAAGACAATGCTAGGTCCTAAGGCGCTTCACCCCTAAAAGTCTTTTTTTTTTTTACCTGGATTACGCGGGAGTCCAACCAACGACCTCGCGACCCGCGACGATAGGTGCAGGGTGCTCTACCCTCAATGGGGTACATAATAGCGCAAACTTGGAAAAAAAGACAGATTCGAGAAAAAGAAGTAGGAGGGAGCAGAAAGGTCGAGCGCTCAACTTTAACTGTTTATTCCAAAGAACAAGCCACCAGATTACAACTCTCTGCGCCCGACCTTTCTGCTCCCTCCTACTTCTTTTCTCGGATCTGTATTTTTTGCAAGTTTGCGCTATTATGTACCCCATTGATGTTAACCAACTCGCCCTACAATAAGTCTTGCTCTATACCCTCTTCGGTAACGACGCACATGCTCGAGGCTTTACAAACGTGGCCTATATCTCACACATTTTCTCCCTTCTGAGAGTGATCTTGGTTGGCCCGCCTTGGGCAGTGGTGAAGTACTGCACATTGATACTGACGAGCACTGACAGGGGGTGCTTCTGTAGTTTTTGTAGAATGCCCTATAGGCTCCCTAAGCATCGTTAGCGCCGCGGAGACTCTTGACAGGCAGCGCCATCTTTGGCAGCAAAATAGAAACTGAGAATATACGTCGCGCGTCTTCCCTCCTCTCCGCCGCGCTGCCGCTCGCTCAGCTCGCTTCCACGCTCGTGCAGAGCTCTCGCGCGCGCTGCTCTTGCAGCGCCTCGCAATGTACCGCTTGAAAAAGACCTTCCAGCTGCACAGGCACTTCAAAAAGCGGACGTAATGAAAGCAGAAAAGTTCGTTAATCACGTTTACGATGTGCAGCAGACGATAGACAGCGACTACCGACTTAACGCGAAATGCATTTCGGAAGTCCGCGATATTGCCGTGTAAGACGGTATACGTCGAGGTAAGCTTCATTATGGCATACGTTAATGATGCCTAATCGTCTATATGCACTGCGAAATGAAGCCACGCACTCGATCGATGTTCCACGCTGTCGACTATGAAAAACATATGATAGTTGTTTAGGTCTGCATGATGGCAGTAGCAGACGCGTACTGTCATAACCGAACTTTGGCGGCGCAGAAAAACAAAAACAAAATAAAGAAAGAAACACAAAAAAAGAAACAAAAATTACACGGCCATGGTAATAAAAAACCGGCAGATCCCACGCACTGTGGGAATCAATGTAATGCGATGCAGCCAGCAAGGAGCAAATAATGCTGTACATAATATGCATGTCATGATTTACATGTTAGGACCTGTCATTTATTTTCGTCATATAGTAACGTCGCACAATACCAATTTTGGTGTACATCAAGCTAGCGAATCGAAGTCTCGCGAGGCCCCAGGCCGTGACTCTTAGGCTCCTGCAGACGAAGTCCTATCCCACACTCTCCGTCTTCAGCAGGTACACGGACGTCTCCCCTCTTTGTCCCGACTGTGGGGCGGTTAGCGATTTCAGGCACATGCTCTGAGTACCCCTCTTTACAGCACCACACGGACCACAGATTGACGGAGGAAGAATTTCGTTCTTTTCTCAAGAGCCCCAACTGGTTTGACCAACTCCGGGCTGTCCAGAAGGCCCACGATGCGGCGGTGAGGCTTGGCCTTCCTGTCCCAACGTGGGAGCGGCCCGCAGTCTTGCCCCTATAAAACGGGGTGAAGATTCTTCTGGACCCGAATAAATGTTACTATCTATCTATCAAGCTAGCGAACTGGACGCAAGCGCACCCTGAGCGCGGCATGTAAATGGCATTGTAGATGACATGCATGCCGAGATTTTCATGTTACCACCTGCCACTTATGTTCGTTATACAGTCACGTACCGCAATACCAATTTTGGTGTATATCAAGCTAGCGAAACGGCCGCGATCGCGCCATGAGCTTGACATGCATGTCATGTTGCACATGACACGTCATGATTTACATATTACCACTTGTCATTTATGTTCATCATACAGTCACGTCACGCCATATCAAAGTTGGTGTATATCAAGCTAGCGAAACGGCCGTCAGCGCATCATGAGCGTGGCATGCAAGTCATGTTGCTCATGACATGTCATGATTGCCATATTACCACTCGTCATCTATGCTCGTCATACAGTCACGTCACGCCATATCAGAGTTGGTGTATATCAAGCTAGCGAAACGGCCGTCAGCGCATCATGAGCGTGGCATGCAAGTCATGTTGCTCATGACATGTCATGATTGCCATATTACCACTTGTCATCTACGCTCGTCATACGGTCACGTCACTCAACACCAAATTTGGTGTCCATCAAGCGAGCGAAACGGCCGCGAACGTGCCATAAGCGAGGCATGCAAGTCATGTTGACATGACATGTCATGATTTCCAAATTACCACTTTTCATTTATGCTCTTCAGACAGTCACGTCACGCAATACAAGATTTGGTGTATATCAGACTAGCGAAACGTCCGCGAACGTGCCATGGGCGTGGCATGCAAGTCAATATCTCCATACCACTTGCAATATCTCCATATCCTGGTTAGCTTCACGTCTCTATTTAGTAAATCATTTTACTACATGTTAAAATAAAATTTACACAGTCTTATTCAAGTCAGAAATGACTTTCTAGTACCAAGTATATTCGCATTTTTCTAGTGGCGGCTGTATGAATTGAGCCAAGGCTCCTAGCCTGAAAAAAAATATATTAAATCGAACTCATTGCAGGACAACACCAAAGCACTGACATAAAAAGCGCCAATGTAGAAGGATAAACGTCCGAGTCGTCTCTGATAAAAACGGAAACTAGGAAAGGCAGCCGACTGCTGAGTATTCGGGAACCTCGCTCGATTTGGAATCCAAATCGCCACGTGTCCACAGATAACCCCCCGGGGAATGACAAATGCGTGAAAGCGGAACCCGAACTGGCGAACGCGATGGGACACGGCGGCAGCTCTGGGCGTAAATATGGCTGTGTTTGTCATCGGATGAAGGCCAGAGATAAAAGGTGGAGGAAATGGACAGGAGATGAAAAAAATCTAACATAAAGTGACGTATGCGTACTGTTCCCTTGTACTGTTCATGAGATCACTGCAATTGAATGGCTATGAGGCATGGTGGTATGTTTGGAACAACAATAGTAAAAAAATATTAGGTAATTACGGCACTCAACTAATTACGGTACCAGAGCCCAAAAGAATAAACAATGCCAAGAACACTAATTGAGGGATAAATTACGGTGATCAGCGTCGCGATGCCCCTCATTGTACACTAATGAAAGCGTTACTCAACAGATTGATAATAATTTTGATTTATCTTTCACCGTTAACGCGCACGGTATGCATGTTTTCAAATGGTTTCTCTATGGTGTAGCCATTTGAATTCGATAAATGCTTAATAAAAAAGGTCTTGTTTGTACTGTGACGAGTGGGGGACAATCATTAGTGAAAACTGAATTTGTGATAGAAGAAGACGAAAGTGCATGTGTGGTGCGCGGCGGCCGCTCGTGAGCGAGCGGGAAGACGAGGAAGATTTCGAACGCTCGAGGAGCAAGTCGGGCGGAGGCAGCCGAGCAGCAGTGGCAGAAAAGGGTTCCTGGCGGCTACCGGTCCGTTGCGGCGCCCAACCTGCCACGGGTGGACTGCGGGCAACTCGGGCAACGAGCTACGCGAGGCGACGACAGTGCTTGCGGTCACGGTCGAGACCTGCGGGCGAGTTGGCGATTACGGGGCCCGCCGATCCAGGAAGCCGAGGCGTGCTGGGCCGGTCTACGGTGTCCTCGGGCATGGCCGAGCACGGGTCTCGCCATCCACTCCACAGCAAAGCGGCCGTCCCAGCAACCCCGTAGCGTTGTACTCCTTCGAACACAGCGACCCGTCGGACCATCGCAACGACCGCGACGACGTGTGAGTGGTTCCCATCAAGTGGCCGTGCGCGAACTAGATACGCTGCGTTAGGGTCGCGAGAACCGCACACCGCATGTTGTAGGAGTGCAGGCGATTGGACCGGCAGGGTTTTGTGAGTGGATTTGTACAGTTCCGCATTTATGTGTCTATGTCCTTGTTAGATAAACGGTCTTTGCCTACATGTCATCCCTTGTCGATTGAGCGCCTGGGCCCACACGAACCTCATCACAATTGGCGAGCCTGGCAGGATTGGCTAATAACATCTGTAGCCAACGCTCAAACACAAGGGTGAGACATGGACAACGACAACGTCGTCAGTATTGGAAAGGAGTTAGGACTCAAGGATGCGGAACTGAGAGCATGGGTGGAGCAAGAACGTGTAAGATTACGTGATGAGCGGGCCGAAGAGCGAAATGCTCTAAAGGAGGAAATGGCATTGAAACAGCAGCTGATCGAACAGGAGCGTGCGGCAGCTCGCGAGAAAGCGGAGCAGCAACAAAAAGCTGCTAGAACAGGAAATGAAGCTTCTCGAACTAAAGCTTCGCCTTCAAGAGAGTGCCGCTAGTCCGCAGGCCGCACATAACATAAATGCTGCGGAGCACGAACGCGTCCGTTGCGCCGAACGTGTGCAGTCCCCACAAGCTTATATCTCCGTTCAATGACAAGAGGGACGACCTAGACGCGTACCTACAACGCTTCGAACGTGTCGCCACCTGTCAGGAATGGCCGCGCGAGAAATGGGCGCTTTCATTAAGCCTTTGTGTGACGGGGGAAGCGTTGACTGTGATCGGATCGCATGGACCCGACCGCCGCCTTGGACTACGACACACTCAAGCGGGCACTCCTCCAACGGTTTCTGTACACGGCGGACGGGTACCGGGAGAAATTCCGTAACGCGAAACCCGAAGATAGAGAAACCGCCAAGCAGTACGCGTCGAGGCTCGCGGGGTACTTCGATCATTGGTTGAGCTCGCGGAGGCGGAGAAAAGCTTTAATGGACTCAGAGAGGTAATGATTGCTGAGCAGTTTGTCAAAGGCCGTTCCCCCGCATTAAGGGTTTTCCTGAAGGAGAGGAATTGCCAATCCATTCAGGAACTCTCACAGGCAGCCGACAATTTCGTCGAGGCCCAGTCGTTGCTGAACTTCGTAGAGAGCGGCCTGAGAAGGAAGCGGCCCAAGGCCATAGGCGTATCAGCCGGGGGGCAAGGGGGGCGCGAGCCCCCCCACTGAGAGAAAGTTGGGGGGCTCAGCCCCCACTTTCGACAGTGGTCACTGTCGGCTGTACGCTGGGAAACCAACAACTGAGGTGAAATTTTCCTTCACAGTAATCAGTTAATCATATATTGAAAATTTTCCTACCCTTCTGTTGTGAAGATTTTCCTCGTAGGCTATTTGCGGTGCGGGCCGCCTATGCGATGCTTGCGCGCCTTGTGCTGTAGCGTTGCAGAGCAGGCTAGCGCTGAGCACGGGCCCTAGAACGTTAGATCACTCGTTCATGCCTTTATTCTACTGTGCCTGGACTGAAATTTAAATCATCGGTGATGCAAATACGGGTGGGAACGAGCAAACGTTTTATGGACCGATCTAACCGCTTCCTTCTTCAGGAAAATCATTTTCTTTCATCGAAAAGGAATAGCATCACGGCTGCTCTGTCGAAGCTGGTGCGAGCCAATGAGTGTGACGAATCATATTGAAAACTTTTTCAGCGCGAACGGACGGGCACAAAGGGAGAGGACACTACACAACATAAGCGCTGTGTTGTGTAGTGTCCTCTCCTTTGTGCTCCGTCCCGTTCGCGCTGAAAAGTTTTCAATATGAATCAGTTCCAACTCGCCCACCTATCTACTTTAGTGTGACGAAGTGTTTTTAATCTTGTAGTTTTGCCGTACTGGAAGCGCCAAAAAAAAAAGTTTCCGCTTTAGCCTCCGATCAACCTGATCAGCGTTGCTTATGATGGCTTCTAGCGATGGTGGCATCTTCCAACAAGGCGACGATTAAAGCAGTGGACTCGAGCACAGTGGAAAGTCAGATTTTAAGCTTGCTCCGCAACTTGCTCCACCGGACCAGGAAGATGGTGAAGGTCCGTGGTTTTCTGGACTAACGAGACTTAATTACCAGTCGGGCTAGTTGGTTTTCATTCAACTTAAATTGACTTTTACAGCTCAAAATACCACCTCGGACGGGAATTAAGCTTACACGCGCAGACCTTTTTATTTCTCTCTTCTCTCCCTCTCTCTTCTCAGCAAGAATGAGCTCACAGAGTTGTATACGCGCACACTCAGTTAATCGTCATTATGCTGCAATTGAAAATCTTTATTATACTCACATGAATCCATCTCGCCAGCTGTTAAAAGTAGCCACTGGTAATGTGATCGGCGGGCAGCCTACTTGAATTATGTTTAGACGGAGACACTCTCCTGCTATTGCAAAACGTTTTAGGTATTGTTCAGCACATGAATGCGCTGTTTAGTGTGCATACGTCATAATAAACGCCACCACATTTCCCAGATTCGTGACGTCGTGTAACCAGGTGATATTATGGCTCACAGAAAATTTTTTCAAAATTGCGAAGAACCAATGGCCCACCAATGGGCCGTATTGAGAATAGTAAATTCTCTTATTTCTTACGTGGTCGTGCATAGGTGGTCATTACGCGATGCGTTAGTTTCGC
>JALIZH010026772.1:0-30717 GCA_030522465.1 Rhipicephalus appendiculatus
CTTCGCAAGTGTAGTGAGACCTAGCTGTGGAAGGAAATTCGTTGGAGAAAAAATTCCTGTCATATCTCTTGCATACAAAGCGCACAGCTCTTTTTTGAACGGATTCTAGTTTCTTGATATCACATTTCTTATGGGGGTTCCAAACCACAGTACCATATTCGAGAATGGGACGAATAAGAGTTTTGTAGGTAAGCAGTTTGGTTTCCTGAGGAGCAAGACGGAGCGTACGATGTAAATAACCTAAACTCTTAAGGGCTTTGTTGCAAGTGAGATCAATATGTTTGGACCATGGTAAATTATGCGTCATAAGGATACCAAGGTACTTAAATTCGGACACCCTGCACAAACTAACATTGTTAAAACCGTAGTCAAAAGTCAACGGGCATGAACGTCTGGTAAATGACATAATGACCGTCTTGGAGAAGTTAATATTCATTTGCCAGGATTTGGACCAGCTACAAAAATGAGAAAATGAATTGTTAAGAATGGCATGATCCAGTGGGGATTTAACAGTATGATACAGGACGCAGTCATCTGCGAAAAGGCGTATTTTCACAGAAGTGTGCAATGGGAGGTCGTTAATATAAAGCAGGAATAAGAGGGGTCCTAGCACAGAACCCTGGGGTACTCCTGATGAAACCGGCATCGAAGGCGAGTTAGTAGAGTTGAAGCGCACATATTGCGAGCGCTGCAAAAGAAAGTGAGATATCCAGCCAACCAATGATGCATTCTTTAGTATAACAAACAATTTGTGCAATAGTTTAGGGTGTGATACAGTGTCGAAGGCCTTGGCAAAATCAATGAATATCGTATCAACCTGGTCACCTATGTCTAAAGAGCTGCTGATGTCATGGACGAATTCTGTTAGTTGAGTAATGGTGCTAAGACCCCGTCTGAAGCATTCAACGTGTTGCAGCATCAAATTAGTATGGTATACGAAAAACATTCGACAGATCTTACTCATTCTGGGTTTCGATGGAATGCGAAGCAGTATAGCAAGTACTGGCATTTATAGTGCTCATTTTTTATTGCTTTGAATGAAGCGTGGCGAGTTGGGCCGACTTCGTTGTGCATTTTGAGTAGCTATGTGTTTGTAGTGGGCAGGCCCGTAGCGAGGAATTTTTGTCGGAGGGGGAGGAAGTAATTGCTGAAGGCCATAACTATTTGAGAAATGTGCCTGTTTGAGGAAGCAGCAATTTGGAGGTAGGTGGAAAAGGTTCATAGCACTCTGTTCCTCTCTACCCCCCTGGCTACGGCATTGATCGTGGGCTTACCTGACACGTCGACTTCAGTGATGCCCAAAGGTATCCGATGGTACGACGTAACGTTGCTGCCCACGTTAGAGCAGAGATGTCAGTTTTATGTAAATGAAGTGCACGTTACTGTGCGATGATGTTCACATAATAACACATGGTGGCCGTCGTATTCCTCCGGTTTGGGTGATTTTCCATTTTTAGATGCGAAGCATCTTGTGCTCGGGGCTATGTCCGTCCCTCCCGCGTCCCGCGTCCGGCCACTTTCATCAAGTAGGGAAGCACTCATTATGCGAACCAGAACACTGTAGTAATATGGAAGGCCGTCAACCACTGTCACAGTTATCAGAGTCATGGCCGAGAGCACAGAGAGGCTGCTTAGAAATGGCTAGGCAGGTGGTGTCTGTCGCCCAGGTTGACCCCGTTCCTTGATCTTGCTTGCATATGTTTGAAGGGGGGCTTAGTCCGTCCCTCCTTCCCGCGCCCCACCCCACTACAGCGCATGCGCGTCCCCCCCTCTCTCTCCCCCTCTCCTATGTTCACGCCCTTTCTCTCCTCTAGGAATCATCTACTCTACGGAGCGGCGCCCGCGTCCCACAGCGCATGCGCGTCCTCTCCCCTCTCTCTCCTCTAGGAATCGTCTACTCTACGGAGCGGCTCCAGCGTCCCACATCCCCACAGTGCATGCGCGTCCTCTCTACCCCTCTCTCCTCTAGGAATCCTCTACTCTACGGAGCGGCTCCCGCGTCCCACAGCGCAAGCACGTCCCCTCCCCTCTCTCTCCTCTCCTACGGTCCCCCCCCGTCCTCTCCTTTAGGAATCCTCTACGGAGCAGCGCGCTGGACAGGTGGTGCGACAGCTGCATACTCCCGCTGGGGTGCCACGGTAGTGTCGCGGTATGAAAATGACGGAGCGCGCGCGCCTCATTCTCTCTCCTGTGCACACTGTTAGCAAAAACCGTTCATTTACAAGGGCTGGCTACGGGACCGAAGCCGCACAAACGCCGTTACGGCCCCATCCTGTAACATGCCGCAACGGTTCCCTACCAATCACACAACCGAATTTCATTAGGGGACATGATAAGTAGTGATGTTTACTGTGATTGGTCTTTGGTCAATGCAGTTCTATTCTACAATTTATAAGCACCCGTACCACAGCGATTTTGCTGTCGCAGCCTTAAAACTTCTAACGCAGTACTTCTTTGCTCGGAATCCCCGAGGCGCCCGCACGTTGCCATCGCGCTCAAGAACACTGACGCGCGCACTTCTTCCGATGGTAGCTTGATGCAATAGCTTGGTGGCTTGGTGCAATGAGCTTTTACGAGGAACGGCGGCGGCGGCTTTGTTCTGGTGGATTGAATACCTTCCCGCGCTTTCGCTACAAGGTCCAGCCGTGCAGCGTCGACATCGTGGGAAGCTCGACGGCTCTTGTAAAAGCACTTTACGGTAAGTTCCAATAACTTCATGTTTTTGTGGTGTCAGGGAGTTGCATACCCACAAATCACCGACGCACTGCATTCCCGTGCGCCCGACTTTCAATATCGCGTGCCTCTTTGCTACCGGCGTATCACGTTCAACAAGGTGCTGCGGAAAAGAAACACGGACAAGAAGGGAACGAGATGGCGCCCGTCCTCGTTCTCTTCGTGTACGTGTTTCATTTGCGTGGTACCTTGTTTAACGATGTACGGTCGACTCGCCCAGCAACACGCATTATTTCAGGCTAATGTTGTGCGAGTTGTTTTGGCGACGTTCAGCCGTCGTTCTTGGTGTTCATGTAGCTGAACCGCAGAGCCCAGCTGCATGACTGGTCGCCCTGGGAACGTCGTTGCCGAATCGTGTGGCGGTACTTGTTACTTCGTTTAGCCGTGGTGATTTGCGTCTTGTTTGGTGCGTCGTTGCACGAACTTGTTGGCATTGACGGGTCTTGCGTATCGCTCACATCTACTAAATATAGCACATGAAAGCGCAGTCAGAGATGACATCCGCGCTGCGCTGGGAAAAAAATTCAGACGGTTCGGCTGAGCACGCTACTGCATAATATAGAGTAAAAGTATATTTTCGCGGACCAAATGAATTACTTTTATGCAGCAAGTTCATCAAGTATACTGCACATCGTGAAGGCGTTGCTAAACTGTTTTATTACGCACGTAGAATGCATAGTCAAGCACAGTGGGCTAGTATAAAGCGTGCAGGGTTTATTCCTTTGACAGCCTGTACGCCTTCCGCTACAGCTTTCGCCGATCTCAAAAAAAGGTTCATCTGTGAGCTGCGGTTACCACAGCGCGACTATTTTGGTCAGGGCATCTGTTCCCGCGGTGGCGCGGATCAGATTTCTTGATCGCCACTGTGCCGACATCCCGGCAATTTCCTTTAGTGCTTTGAAAGAAGACGCTTTAGAATCGCCGCGCGGTGTGATACATGTTTAGTTCTGGTCCGAGATTGTAGGCGTGTACTGCGTGACTGAGTATCACTTACTGAGAGAGTGTCACCGCGGAAGCAGGGGTTAAATAGCGTGCGTCGATAACACATTTCTGAACGCGTCAAATGTGCGGAAGTGGAGTGGATAGGCCAGCAAATTAATTCTGTGCATCAGTGAGTGAATGCGGCTGCATTGAAAGTTGTGAGCGTGTCAAGAAACACCAAACTCGTCTTCAATTGTAAAACTAGCTGTGTACTACAATATCATTCTCTGAAAACTGAGAATAGTAACGTACACTTTCCTTCTTTGCACCAAACACTTTAGAGGCAGTTTCTGCTTTCAACTATATTCCAAAATAATTTTAAATGTGCAATCTTATTGAACGTGTATTAGGTTCATTTAAGTATTATTAAGTATTATTTGTGGTGTTTCCTTCCGTAATGACTAAGTAGCTAGGTAGACTGAGTGGAAGTGAGCCTTATAAAAGACAGTGAGCATATGCCTGAACATTGTGCCCGTTTTATAGCAATTAACGTGCATGGTCCTGTTTTTTGTAAAACTTCCAGCTAGTGGAACGTCGTATAGGAGACATCTATTCAACTTTAACAAGTCTATAAAGACGAAACCCATACGGATTCCTCTGCAATAAAGCGTCACAGCTGAGATTAAATTTTTGAGGTGGTGATGTACAGACACAAGGTGAAACAACGTATTATATCTTTCTTTTCCCGCATAAAATTTCGCAGAATTTCTTTCTCCAACCTTTGGTTTTCGCTATACGCTCTTTGACAAGTGCGACGTCATGCTGCCACCCGCAAAGCTTTATTCAGGCGGTGGTGTGTCTACCTCAGAAAGAAGATGGTCTTGGGTGTGAGCCCCAGACCAAGAAGAAGTTGTCTCAGGTTTCACCTTAAGGAATGGAACTCCACTGTATCAGGCTGCTGTGATTTGGCTATATGTCTCATTCTCTCTCCTTTAAGTCTCTGCTTTGCAAATTTTGCTGAATTATTCTTATTGCTATTTTTGTTGGGCCAATTTAGGGTTGCTTTGACTATATGTCTCTTATTAAGCAGGGAGTTTTATTGCATTTTTAAACAAGCAACCATGCATCTACCTCTTTTATTTCAGATGATTGCGATGAGATGGAGTCACGACAAGACCATCCCGGGACTTGCAGTTGTGAACATTGTTGATGCCTTCAAAAAGAAAGCAGTGGACAAGAGTAGCAGTATGGGCGAGTTTGGATCCCATGACGATCTGAGTGTTAAGCACAACTCAGAGTAAAAGGAAACAAAGGTAGGGATAGAAGGGGAGAAGGCGAAAGTGAGAGCTCTAAGTTCCAACTGGTGTTCTTATCTTTGTTTCCTTATACTCTGTTTGTGTTGCTTTCAAAACTCGGGAAGTAGTGGAATTTCATGTGTCGCAATGATGAAATTAAGGTTTCTAAATATATTGTTAGCTAATGCTAATGACTAGTAATACACTCCGATAGCAGTCTAAAACTAGGAAGGGGCATACTGCCTTTTCCTTGCCATATTTTTAATCCCCGATTTTTTTCTTACGTGTGTACCAAAGCCATCCTGATTGGTTTGTGTAGCTTTTTATTCTGGCTAAGTAGTTTGGAATGGTGAGGCTTTGCTGCTGCTTGTCATCTTAACAAGCCTTGAACATCCACTGTGATTAATCCCATTCAATGTCATTTTTGCTTATGTAAGTCTTGTGTATGTATAACTGCCTGCAGTCTGCAGAGAGAAAAAAATAAACTTGGTGACAAGTGGCAGAAGTTTAGGGTAACGGTACTTGGCTACTAACCAGAAAGATGCGGGTTCGATTTTCGTCAGGAATCCCAGGTGGTCAAAATTATCTGGAACCCTTCATTACGCCATGCTTCACAATCATGTTGGGCTTTTGGCTCATAAAACCCTAGCAATCAATAGTAAACTTGATGAAGAATATTCATGTCTATACGCTTCACACTTTTTAAGCAAGATTAAAAAAATCCATGTGCTCCCTGCTCCCCTGGCAGTGTGAATATGGCAAGCGCTTATGGCAAAGTGTAACGTATGTGCATTTCATATCTGTGCAAAATATAGGAAACATGAACTCTGCTTCTTGCAGGTCTATCGACTAGGTTGATTGGAAAACGAAGAACAAGCAGTCAGCTGCTAAGTGGAAAACACCGAGAGCGACACCCACACATTCACAGGGTGCAATGGGCAGGGGATTTCAGGCAAGTGTATTAAAACATTGCTACTTATCGAGATAAACACGCAGTAGTTTTACACTTTCTATACCAGACATGGCTTTGCAGTGGTCTTTGTTGGCTCAAAAGAAAATTTGAAGGTGACGCTTTGTGGTTTACAGATATTGATAAAAGCGCACGAAGTAGCACCGCTCTTGGTAAGCTTTCTCAGCCTTTTTTAAATTATAAATGTTTTAAAATATGAGCTGGGCCCACATTTTCAAGTGTTTATCATGTATAAAAAGCAAACAATTGTAAAGGCCCTGTAATTTTCTGAACAGCTTCATGTCACATGTCACATGCTACTTAAAATCATTATAGTATTCTGTCTTCGGCCTATTGCCACTGTAGTAATTGCTTGATATGCTAACTGAAAGTGATGTTTCGAAGCTGGCTGCCAGCAGGACAGTGTATGCCAAATAGGCCGTCATAAAAACAACTGTATATAAAATAGTGCATTATTTAAAAGCAAAATCAGTGCATCACAGTTGTTTCAAGAAATTTTGAACGAAGTCGTGTTCTAGGCCGCGCTTCAGTTAAAGAGCAGCATATGAGTAGTGTGTTTGTGTGCAATACAGCCTTGTTTATCACTTTCTAAACATCTAAATTAGTTTGCTTTTAGTGCACATTGCTACTGTTACAAAAATTTGGCAGATCTCAGGTACCATGGGAATCAATGATATGCGAAGCATGCATCACAATGTTTACTGTGTGGCACTTTTCAGAATGAACATAATGTTATGAGGTGGACAACTGTAGTACTCAGTAAACGTATGTGGAAGTTTCATAAGCATTCATATATCTAGAAAACATGCAAATGTGAGAACTGGTTGTTTATAGTTGCGTAACGATGCCACCACTAGAGAGCGCTACCAGCACCAGCTGTGGTAGACTGGAATGTTATTCTTGTATTAGTGATGTTCTATACGCAAAGCTTAATGCAGAAGCATATGCTGATTTTTTTATGATTTGAGGCAAGAGGTATGAAGTGGATCGTCATTAAGTGCAGTAGTTGTGTGCACATCGAGGCCTTATCAGGAAAGCCCGCTACACTGGTGTCTGCCTGTGACTACAATGAGTCTGACATAACGTCAGCACTCACGCTAAAGCACAGACATCAGTATACGTACGTGAGAAGATTTTTCACATTCATGTCGTGACCAGACAGTCGTATTCCCCAAACTCTGTTACCATTCCATGCCAATTTTGGTTTACACCAAGTTGGAGGCGATTACGAGAGCAGCCAGACGTAGGTGGCTAGATAGATAGATAGATAGATACATAGATAGAAACGCTCAAAGTGCCTGCAAAGAAATGCTTCTCATTTGATACCAACATGCATACATGACTTCCTTAGCACAAATGTGAGATGATCACTAAGGCAAAAAAAACGCAGCTCATAACAGGTTCCCGACTTCTTTTTTCTTTCCCCAAATGGTGCGCCCGCCATATCCTGGCGAGTGTTTGTCTTACCACTTCCACAAGTTCCAATGTTTAATATTTGCCTAAAATTAAACACTGCATGTGCAGACAAAGTGCCAGTATTATTTGTAGAAAGCTAGGCCAAATTTTGTGCTGTTGTATTCAAATTCTTTGACACCTAAGTACCGATTTGGTTTGCTCAAAGCTCCAAATTGTTTCCCTAGCACAAGTGTTCACTTTTCTTTACTTCTGTAGAATGCATTCATCTAATGACCAAGAAAAGGGACTTCAGCTGCTCCGTGTGCTTCACATTTTTCAGTGAATGTATGTCATTTCAAAATCAGATTTAGGTAGAATAAATGTGAGAGAAACCTCACAACAATATGTCTTCATTGATGTCATTAGCATAGGATGAAAGTGAACATGAGCGTTTATGACTCACAGTTGAAACTGCATTGTGATTAGTTAATTGTCTGAGCAAGTGTTCTGTCACTGTATGTTGTGTTAATGGTTACGGCAAGTTATATTATGTGGTTGCTGTTCAAAATATGCCTGTTTGGTCCTGGCCACAGCGGTCACATTTTGACAAAGGTGAAAAGTGACTGCCGTGGCCGTGATGTCCATGTACTGCACAATGTTAGAGCAGATTAAAGGACCCAATTAGTCGAAATTCGATGGAGCCCTCCGCTACGGTGTGCCTCGTTATCATGTAGTTTTGGCATGTAAAACCCCACAAATTATTAGAAGCTGGTCTTTTATAGAAGCGTCATAAGCTAAGCACCTGTTAACGGTGCTTTAGGTTCCAACACTGAATCAATGAGACAAGGTATTTTTGGTTCATAGTGCATAACGAAATGTTCAGTGTGGACCTTTATTAGGTCCACAGTCCAGCCATATCTCTGCAACTGGTGACGAAGAACTCCACATGATCATGACCATAGATGAATTCTTAATGTTTTACATGTGGTCATCAAAACGTGGTAAAAAGTTGCAGCGCTTATTCTCTCCTTATGCTTTTACCATGGCATCTTATTTATTTTGTGAAATAAGTGGCATTTGGGCAGCAGAAAGCCTTGGGTAATGAATAATTTTGTTCAACGCATGGCACTGATAAAAGAAAGAATAAACAAGCCTCAGTGTCGTCTTCTCTCTTCTAGCATCGCTGTTGATATCAGTATCATAAGTAGTGACGATGTGGCCTCAAATAGTTTTATGCTCAGACATGTGTGCTTCGGTTCAAAGTTGGAATCGCTTCTGTTTAACAGCAATATTACCTACACCTTTTGGCTGTTTCCTGTAAGCGGAATGGTCCACGAGCACCTAGCATGGGCATGGCATTGTTTAAATTTTTAGAACCGCACTTCTAGTTGCAACTGTTGCCTGATCCACCTGTCAAACTTCACCAAAATCATTTCCTATTAACTTCTAGAGAACACATGTGTAACACTACTCAGCATCTGTGAACATATTTTTTTTCTCATTGCTAATTTGCTTTCTTCCAGGTCAGTCCATCTTTGAATGTACCTGTCGTCTGCATGCAGTTAAGGAGCTCATCATGCCAAACACCACCTTGAAGCTGAGTGTTGAGCACCTGTTTGCTGTCTACTACTGCTTGAACATCAAGTTTGCTGCATGTGCAGAGGCGACACTCGAATTTCTTCTGAGGTCAGTATCTCTTTTTTCTTATTCATTATGAGAAAATTACCTTTTCGAACAAGCAGCTCTATTCGAGAAAAGGCATCCTGTGTAGGTGGAGGTGCATTAGGAGACTCCTCAGGCCATTCGTTCTAAAAAAGACAGCGCGTGCAGACATGGACAAAAGAAAGAAGTCAAGACACCACAAAAGCCGACTAACAACAGATGATGTGCACAAATCTGGAAAGGAAAGAAGGCACTAAATCTTACTTGCGCATGCGTATGCAACAGGCGAACCTATCAATCCGGGGACGCGTGGGGTCTACGTGAAAGATAACAGTTGAGGCATTTGATTTCATCTTTATGAAAATTAATCAACAATTGGTTCGCGCATGTGCTACTAGTATTATTGATATGCCATGCCTCAGTCATCAGGCGCGTTTCGTCATTGCTATGCAGGTACGAAATTGCTCATTCATCGGATTTTCGCGTGTACTTACACTCAACAATGTATAGAAAGATTAGAAGGTGAGCCTCCGGTTAGCGATCTCTTCTGTTCCAATAATCCCTGGTTAATGCAACAACCCGTCTGTCCTACATAGAAGCGGCCGCAACTGAAAAGAATCTTATACACCACAGCTGTATGGCTGGTGTACTGGTTGGTGTGTTTTACGAAATAAATATCGGTCCACTTGTCTTTTATTTGTTCATTCTTTCTCTGCACATTTGCACAAATTTACCTAGCTCATTGGCAGCCGTCAAGACAACATCAATGCCGTATCTGCTTCGGGCCTTCTGTAGCCTGTGAGATATGCGATGAATATACGGTATACCTACGACATGCTTCTTCCTATCGGTTTCTGCAGCCATGCTTGGAGTTAACATAACCGACTATAAACGTTCAGCGACAGTGGCCACAGCAACAAGAGGATAACCTACATCTGAAAAGTGCGTAACCTGTTCATTAAAGCTATCACTCATTTGGTGCTGACACGACTTCGTGAAGGCTGACTTAAGGTATAGTCTTGCCTTAAGTTGGCCCTCACACTGTCATGCAAGCACCGAATAACTGATAGCTTTAATGCACAGGTTACACGTCTTTTAGATGGGGGTTATCCTCTTGTTGCCGGCCACTGTCGCTAAATGTTTAAAGAAGTCGGTTATGTTACGTACGAGCATGGTTGCGAAAGCAATAGGAAGAAATGTGTCATACGTATACCATACATTCATTGTTTATTCCACGGGCTAAAGAACGTAGGAAGTATATATGGCATTGATAGTCTGTGTCCCCGCCTCAAGTCTGTGTCCTCAAGTCTGTGTCCCCGGAGTTTGTCTTTCCCGTAACAATGTTGTATTTAAGGCTGCCACTAGGTAAGATTCGTTCCGCTGTGCAGAAAAAGAATGAGCCAGTAAATGACAAGAAGCGGACGATATTTCTTTAGTAAAAAACCAACATGATCACTGATTACCGTACAGGTGTGGTGTATAAGGTTCCTTGCAGCTGCGGCTGCTTCTACGTAAGTTAGACGGGTTGTTCCGTTAACCTGAAATTATTGGAACATCAGAGATCGCCAACTGGAGGCTCACCTTCAATCTTTATTTACATTGTCGAGGGTAACTACACGCCAAAAATTCGATGAATGCGCAATTTTGTACCTGCGTAGGAATGATGAAATGCTTCTGATGATTCAGGCATGACATATTGATAATAGTGGTAGCACATGCGTGAGCCAACTGTCGATTACCTTGCATAAAGATGAAATCAAATGCTTTAACACTCATCTTTCACATGGACCCCCATGCGTGTCGGATTGATAAGTTCGCCTGCTGCATGGGCAGGTGCAAATAAGTTGTCATGCCTTTCCTTTCCACCTTTGTGCACATCTTCAGTTGTTAGTCGGTATTTGTGGTGTCTTGAAGGCTTTCTTGTGTCCGTGTTTGCATGCCCTGTCTTTTAGACTGGATACTTATCAACTACCTTAGATTGTAAGGCAGTCAAAACTCGGCTCACTGTAACTAGTAAAAATTTCACTTTGAGAACTCAATATGTGTTATCAAATGTACATTCTCCGAGTAATGATGGCTCATCTCTTTGTTTATTATTGTCTTGTCTACTTGAAGTGGTACAGGCAAACATTACCCTTGCATGTGCTTAACATTGTTATATCTTGCATTGCAGTGTGCATTAGTAATATTATTTGGATAGATGATCATGTGTGGCTGCATAATCTGTATTTAGGTTAATGTACAGTGCTGGTAATGTGTTAAATGCCGTGCGAAGCTTTACAATTAGAGTTTTCAAATAGGGTCTCCATTCCAGGTGATGATGGCTCATCTCTTTGATTGTTGTCTTGTCCACTTAAAGTGGTATAGGCAAACATTGCCCTTGCATGTGCTTAACATTGTTATATCTTGCATTGCAGTGTGCATTAGTAATATTATTTGGATAGATGATCATGTGTGGCTGCATAATCTGTATTTAGGTTAATGTACAGTGGTGGTAATGTGTTAAATGCCGTGCGAAGCTTTACAGTAGAGTTTTCAAACTGGGGCTCCATTCCGGGTGATGATGGCTCATCTCTTTGATTGTTGTCTTGTCCACTTGAAGTGGTTCAGGCAAACATTACCCTTGCATGTGCTTAACATTGTTATATCTTGCATTGCAGCGTGCATGAGTAATATTATTTGGATAGATGATCATGTGTGCCTGCATGATCTGTATTTAGGTTAATGTACAGTGGTGGTAATGTGTTAAATGCCGTGCGAAGCTTTACATTAGAGTTTTCAAATAGGGGCTCCAAAAGATTGTGCTTGCTTTGGGTCACGCAGGGTGTTTGAGCTTTTGAACAAGGCAGTGTTTGTGTCCAGCGCTGGCAGTGTCACGATGCAAGTGCTAGGCATAGGCAAGCTACGATGACTAATGACTAAAACCTTGTATAGGAATTAGCCTCTGGTACGCAGATTCTTTCAAATTATGCGAAGCATGTCTTGGCGAACCAAAGGCATTTTGTCCGTTTCTATCTACCTATCTATATACACTCAAACCTCTTATAACGAAGTTGCATCTTACACGCAAATAAGTTCGTTATATCCAAAAATTCGTTATAAAGGTATATTCCTAGACTATACCTGTTGCAAGACTATTCTTCATTTATTTCGTTATAACCGATATTTCGTTATATCCGGGTTCGTTATATCAATGTTTGAGTGTATATCTAGCTGCTTACGTCTGGGCGCTCTCATGGTCACCTGCTTTATTACTTGGTATATACCAAATTTGACATTGAAGGGTATCAACAATGACGAACCTGACTGTCAGGTCATGATATGAATAATGTGACATGGATATCACTTACTTCATGAAACCCTTTTGACAGTCACATGTGGCGCATATCCACAAACTAAACTACGGCCCGTGTAATGCAGGGTGTGCGCCGCAGGTGGTTGATTCATTGTTTGTCAGTGGAGAAACGATAAGAATACACATTGCAAATAATAACACGATAGTGTTAAGGAGTCTGTGCCAAAGCAAATCCGGTACCAGCATCGGTGGCATTATCGGCGAACGAAAAATTTTGATGGGTGCATATAATAATCGCAGTTTGAGCCGAACTTGAATCCATGCTTTTTGCATGGCAATCATTTAGACTAATGCAGAGCTGCACATTTTCTTGAAACTCCTTATGAAAAAGACCCTATGCAGGTGTGATGTTATGACAATTGTGGTTGCAGTGTTTGGTATTAGCTTTCATAAAATCTTATAAACAATACATATGTACTCGTATGAGTTGACAAGCTATAGCCGACCGTTGCTCAACCATAGAGGAATACGATAACGATCACTGTTTGTGACATGCTCTTCATCACATCATAGACTGCATTTCTTTTCACCTTCTTCGATGTAACATGCGAGGCAACATACGTTGGACCAATAAGTAGGGCTTCGTGTTTTCGGAGTTTATTTTCCTTGAAATTCGGACAGTGTTTTTTTCGAGTTTACTTTTTGAAGAAAATTCAGCGTCCATCAGAGTTTGTTGCTCGTGAATTCCCAATTCTCTGAAATTCGGTGTTGAATTCTGCATTACAAGTTGTGGCATCTCCTTACTAATTTTATTTTGAATGAAACTGTGTTGTTGATAATCCTGCTTTGAAATGCTTGAATTTTTTGTCGCTTCCTGTTCAGTAACACTGCAGCAAACCCGTCCAGTGTACTTTTGGGGGGGAGCAGAAGCTAGTCAAGCTCCTTCTCAGCTTTTTCAACCAGCCTCCCTCATCTTGATGTAAAAGAAAGGACCTATGTTTCTTACTATTCTCAATACACCGAAATCTTAGGTAAAATAAGATCTGAACACAAAAGCATGTGAACACAGTAACTGTATTTTACATGTCTAGAAGGTTTAAACGTGCAAATACATGTACATACAAACACAAAGATTTGAATAAAAACACCTACGTTTGTCTGTATTACAACCTTAAAGCTTGTGGTAGACGCAAGCATACATTACGAGGTTGCTGCCACTGATGCAGGTGCTCTCCTTTCGATTGGTGATTGTCAGCTTTGAAAATGCCCTTTGAACATTGAAAATGCTTTTCTGAAATTGGAGCTTATCGGATAAATCCGAATTGTCAAAAATTTTACCGGCGAGTGTTTATCATATTTATGCGGATTTATCTCAGGACACAGCACCCTAACCATAAGCTGTCCTTATGTGCCAGTGCACCCAACAAGCCTCTAAGCTCACAATCTGCACACCACTCAATTTACAGTGAGACACTGATCCAGCTTGCAACACTAGGCTCAAATAAAAAATAAATAAATAATCAAATAAATAAATAGGGCAGTGTAGGCAGCTACTCGCCAGCTGCTTCGATTCCCATAGTGCAGGGATCTGCTGGATTTTTTATTCCAAGGTTGTTATGATTATTAATTCATTGACAATCATCATCAGTTTTGTGAAAGGACATTACTTGCCGGCATCACCTGAGGCAATCCGAGTTACCAAGTGCCTACGAGCACTCAAATCGGCTACCGAGTCTAAAAACATGGGCTATTTTCTGACTGACCTTTGTTGTATGCATGAGATGGGAGAAAGCGATAGCCTATGCCACCATTTATTTATCAAGAACTTTGTCAGTCCATAAATCGGGGGAGTTTAGTCTTGGGCAAGAGCCGTTTCTTCAATGGGTGGCACCATATTTGTTTGGTGCACAGCTTTTGTTGCAGCCTGTGGGGCTCTTGCTTAATTCGAGAAATGCCTTGCCCAATGACCACCTTAATGCTTTTTAGGCCTCACACATGCGCAGTGGCCTTGACAGTATTTCTTCAGGACCCCCTTTCAAAAACCCCCTGATTATGTGGAATACACCGTGCGTGACATGTTAATGCAACCGTGATGATTCTTAGCACTGCTGTTTTTCAGTGCATCTGTGACATGGCTGCCTCATGTTTATTCCAGGTACCTTGTTGGCACATCACAAGAGAACCAGAGAAGTCAAAACCTAAGCGACACAGAAGAGTCCATTCAGCTTGCTTGGAGAGTGACATGAAAAAATAGGGCTCTGTGAGTCTATATTGTCTTGTTCGGCTGACTTGAGGTAATGACTTACAAGGAACAGTTAGCTCAATTTGTTCTTCCGCAAGATATGTGCAATCCACAAATGTTCAATGTATTTATATTCAGATACAACTTTCAACTGACTTTTTCTGTGTTTTCTTTTTCTGAAAAAACACTATTCTGAATATTCGTGCAACGTTATTCAAATATTATTTATCTGAAAGCAGAACATTTGAAGGTGTTTGAAGGAAAACGAGAAAGCTCACCATATGAGAACCAGACAGTTTTAATAATTATATTTGATCATTCTAACCAATGTTTTCTTTTTTATGGGCTCTCGACTGTACACGTTCCGCTTTAGTTAGACAACCAAACACAGAACTACAACACTAGTTCACACAACCGCATAGATGCCTTCTGATACAATTGAATGCTGCATGAGACAGAATGAAGAGACACGCACAAGTGAGTCTGTTTCAGTAGCTGGTGTATGCGGCGCTCTTCCCTCCCGTCTATTTACATTGAATCACTTTCTGGTACTTTGACTACTCGTTGAAGCTGCTGCTGTTATCAGACAGCAGCGTTACAAATTAAATGCTTTCGTCGCAAGCACCATGGTTCTTATGTTAGGTCCTGCATGTGCCAAGTACAATAGGAAATATGCATTGCACGTTAAGTTATGTAACAAATATACCCATCGTACGGTATCGACCAGATCAGTACATAACAACGGGTTCAAACGATTTTGCTTGTGATACGGTATTAGCAATGTTATGAGGCGCAACAGCTTCAACAGCAGATAGTTGTGGTACGGCATTGCTAATGTTGATAAATAAGTACGGCTTCAGATCTATTCACTTGCGTTACAGGATTGGTAACGTTGAGAAACACTACGGTTCCTAAAGTAGTTCCTTAGAGCTGCGGCATCGGTAATGTTTGTAAGTAACTAGGGCTTAATTAGTGTCCTATGCCGTAACGGGAAACAGTCTGGCATCAAGAGTTAACGGCTTGTTTTACCGTACGGTTACGGCGATTTTTTTTAACAGTGCAGCGGCGCAATGAGCGCCCGGACCGCTGCCGTGAAACGAGAGCGGCGACGTTCCTCCCGCTCTAGCTAATTATCTCCCCGCTGTTTCGCATACAGACAAGGTTCCCTTTAGCGGGAGATGGGGAGTTTTAGGGGCGAAGCTCCTCTTAGTCTAACCTTGTCCCGCGTCAGGCGTAACCGGCAGTATCTCGTGATGACGATGACGCTGATGACCATGAAGAATAACCGCGTTCCAGACCACCTCTAGTTCCCATCGTGTGCACCGAGGAAGCAGAGCGTCCCGCAGGCGGTGTGGCTATCTATGTCAAGCAGAACATTGTAGTACAATAAGGCCGTCCACCACCACTACAGTCACTAGAGTCATGGCCGAGCGCATAGAGGGGCAGCTTAGCAATGGCTAGGCAGGTGGTGTCTGTCGCCCAGGTTGGCTCCATTCCTTGATTTTGCTTGGATGTGCTTGCGGGGACTTAGTCCATCCCTCTTTCCCACGTCCTACACCGCTCCAGAGCATGCGCGTCCCCTCCACCTCTCTCTCCTCTCCAACGGTCACACCCTTTCTCTCCTCTAGGAATCCTCTACTGTACGGAAGGGCGCGCGCGTCCCCTCTCTCTCCTCTCCTACGCTCACCCCCTTTCTCTCCTCTAGGAATCCTCTACCCTACGGAGCGGCGTCCGCGTTGCACATCTTCACAGCGGATGTGCGTCCTCTCCTCCTCTCTCTCTCCTCTACACTCACCCCCCTCTCTCCCCTCTAGGAATCCTCTACGGAGCCATATAAGAACCCCTATCCCTCCACTTCACCGACCATAAAGCCGTTATAATGAAGGGCACCCGGAACTTACTCTGCTGGGGGCGCCTCGGTAGTTCCGCCGTATGAAAATGACGGAGCGCGTGCGCCTCATTCTCTCTCCTGCGCAGCGCCGCGATGAGCGCTCGGACCCCCTGCCGTGAAACGAGAGCGGCGACGTTCCTCCCGCTCAAGCTAATTATCTCCCCGCTGCTTCGCATCCACACATGGTTCCCTTTAGCGGGAGATGGGAAGTTTTTTTTATTTTTTTTTTAAGTCTGTTATCGCCGTTCCCTGTTTGATGAAAACTGTCAGTCACCTGTGCTTCATACCCCATTCCTTGGGCCGTGGTATGCAGGTACAGGCGTGACCAAAAGTGTGCAGACCGCGGGATCGCGTGGCCGAATGCATCGACGCGCCATCTAGCGACGTGAAGCGTGCTGCGGGGCGCATGCACTGGCGCATGCGCGTCCCGTCCTATCAGTTGGCCTTTCATGCCGCTCTGTCTGACGCGGTTACCGCGCTCGTAGCCAAAACGACGACTGTGTGTCGCTTTCTTAGCTCCATAAAATCTGCATTGGAATCTGCGCCGTTCATTTACGCAGCGGCTGCGACGTGGCCGGTTCAAGCACCGGGCTCGCGTCGTTTTCTACGCCTGTTGATTAGCTGAAGTATACATCGCTAGTATCGCATAACCTGATGAAGCCAAGCACACAAAATAGAGTACCTCGGGTGGGCTTCGATGTCACACACATTAATCACTAATAATTATAATTAGTGGTAACGCTAACTACATCTAATTTAGCTTAATGAGACTCGACTCGGTCAGGAGTAATTAGTACATTCCTGAGCTCGGGTTCTCTGAGCTCATGAGAATTCGACTTTAATTACTTTAATTGGGTTTCATGAGATGTTGCTTAATTAGACCTAATTACGATACGATTAGCTTGATGATGCCATGATCAACCACATTTAATTAGATTTATCTATACTTACCTCGACCCTGCTTAATTAACTTAGTTATGCATAATTAGCGTAATTATGTCACGTGAAACTCCAGTATCTAGGGTGTTTTTGGTTGGATCTCAGGCTAATTAATCAAGCATAATTAGTATTCGCCTTAACTAACACTAATTGGACGTGAATAAGGTTAAATAGTTTGGAGTCGGTAAGAAGTAATTAGTATCTTCTTGGGCTTGGCTTCTCTGGGCTCATGAGAAAGTCGACTTGGATTAATTGGCCACGGTTAGGTTTGCCTTATTTAGGCTAGTTTCGCTCGGCTAAATTATGAGATAGTATGATTAATTATGCCTAATTAGATTTGGCTATACTTACCTCGACTTATCTGGGCTCATCTAAGCTTAACTTCGCGTAACATGAAAACAGCAAGCTGGACTAGGCTTAATTAAACCTACTTACGCCTGAGTTCATTAGGTGATACCGTGCTCACTGCTCAAGTAAGATTAGTTTCGGCTATACTTACTTTGACTTAACTAGGCTCATTTAGTTTAACTTGGGTTAACGCGGCAAAGGCTAGGTGGGCTGAGAAAACTTAATTTTGTGTGCTTGGCTTCAGCTTATGCGATGCTAGCTATGCTTAGTTCAGCTAATTAACTGGTGTAAAAAACGACGCGAGCCTGGCGCTTGAACCGGCCCTGTCGTAGCCGCTACGTAAAGGAAGAGCACAGATTCTCTGGAGCAAACAAAGCGACACCCACTAGTCGTTTTGGTTGCGAGCGCTGTAACAGCGTCAGACAGAGTGACATGAGAGGCCAACTGATATGATGGGACGCGTATGCGCACCGCAGCAGGCGTCACGTCGCTAGATGGCGCGTCGATGCATTCGGCCACGCGATCCCGTGGTCTGCACACTTTTGCTCACGCCATACATGCCACACGTAACTGAATGAAGGGGTTTCATGACGTCCGCGACAAGTACCTCAGGCTATTCATGTAATGACCTGTTTATCGTGTTGATCGTACACTAATGCACTTCCATGCAAATTTTGGTGTGTGTCAAGGGAAGGAGACCACCACGAGAGCGCCCAGACGTAGGCGGCTAGAGTTGATAGATAGATAGATAGATAGATAGATAGATAGATAGATAGATAGATAGATAGATAGATAGACAGATAGATAGACAGATAGATAGATAGATAGATAGATAGATAGATAGATAGATAGATAGATAGATAGATAGATAGATAGATAGATAGATAGATAGATAGATAGATAGATAGATACGGCCAAAGCGCCTGCAGTTCGCGAAGAAATTTTTCGCATTTCTTAACGGTAGCGTTCAGATGCTTTAGCATACAAACTTGCATCACTCGAATATACATAGCGTAAGGAAACGCAGCCGCTGCAGCGAGCGACGCAATCTTCACTACAAACTGACTGTCGAGAATATCGCGTACAAAGCTATGAGCCTTCTGCTTATCTCTGTCAAAACATATAGCGCGCGCGACCAAGCAAAGTACCAGGTCTCTGCAGGATCCACGCGGACCCCCCTCCTCCACCGAGAACCCCCCCCCCCCTCCTTTTTCGATAAGTTTCCCGTGCAATATGCGCCAGTCTGATGACGGCCGTCGCCTTTCCACTTCGTTTGAGCCGCGATGCTCGGCTGCCCTGGTACGCTTTCCCGCGTATATTGAAAGCAGAACGCGCGGGGCGAAGTTATGGACTGGCTTTCCGCGGAGCCTCGCCGAACAAGGCTCGGAGCAGAACGGAAGAAGCATGAATGTGTCAGTGAAACATCGTATGTTCGAAAACTCGACTTGCTGCGCAAGCAGAAGGACAAAAGAAGGGAGACAGGAAACAGCGCAGACACCAACTGTTTATTGTCAGTTCACGAAGCCAATATATAGGCATGCCACACTGCGCCATGACGATGCGCACAAAACCAGGATTCCTTTAAAAAGGTAGCGCAGACAGAGCCGCGAAAAAAAGCACGTCACTCGTAGTAAACGGCACAATATTTTACTACGCAATCGCAAGGTGTGTACTGGTATTTTTATCTCTTTAGTTTTCCTTTTAAAGACGATAGCCTTTCTTGGGATACTTCAAAGCCGAAATTTAGGTCTGTCTGTCTGTCTGTCTGTCTGTCGATCTTTCTATCTGCCTGTCTGTCACCCGATTCAGCCACCCGGCCAAAGTTTAACCACTTGCTGAACGCCTAGCCATCTTGAACAGACGTTTTCGTTCATACTTGTGAACATTGTCGATCAAAAAGCAAATATTACACATATCTGAGGCGCAACATCAATACGTAAGTAGTAGGTAGTATGTCCCTTTACAAGTAAATACATAGATACGTAATTCTAAAGACCCTAGTGTTTCTTAGGCTGCGCTGAAAATGCGACGCTATGCACGAACTGCGACGCTATGCACAGAAAAGCCCTCGGCCGATTATATGGTGCTGCCGCTGGCAGTGGCCCTGGGTTCTGCACAAGCTCATGTTTCTCGACACCACTGCCAGATGGCGTCCATATCTGACGCAGCGCCTCCTCTATTTTATCAATGCCAGACAGATGCGGCCGATTCAACATAGAGGAGGCGCTGTCTGAGGCAAGGCAAACATAGCAGAACGGCCGGCAGAAGACTATCGTCTTTCGACGACATTTGCAGCGAAGCACGCAGATACGCGGCCAATTTTATCTATTTATAACACCAAGAGTCTACGTTGACTCCAATAACACATGTAAAGGTACTGTAAAAAATTATAAAGACAATGTAAAATGACTAGAGCAATAAAACAACAAATTCTCAGATCATCCGAAGCTAGCAATAAATGAGCAACGACGATGAAGCTTGCGATGAAGCTTCTGCTTGCGCAGCAAGGCGAGTTTTCAAGCATGAACCAACTAGTCTGCAAAGAGGTATTGCCGCATCGTATGTTCGTTTCCCGAAGAATCGTCATTCGTGAATTCTTGGCTCTCATTTAACGAAAGAAATATGTACTGAATGTAAAATGGCAACAGCTTCGAGCGACAGTGTCGCCTCGTGAACGACACAACCTTGATGCCCATTCTCAGCTGTAGCAATAAATTGTACTACAAAATAATGAAAACTATGCGGAGCACAATGGCGGTTCCTTCCACAGATGTTGAGATATTAGGAAGCCGCAATTATACTGATTGCTCTGCATACGCGCTACTCAGTCTAAGCGTAGTTCTGGGTTTGACACTTTGTGTTTATTTAGGTTAGCTTAAAAAAAAGCACAAAACGCCCCGACTATATTAAGTCAATAAAGTGAACTCCAAAATTTATGTGTTCAAATCGATACCTACACCACATCAAAACATTTTATATAAAAGCATTCTCATTGCATAGGCTCGCAAAAAGTGTAATACCGTAAAATGAGGTTACTTTGTGACTGCAGGGGTTACTTTGTGACACGTGCTCGGTTTTCTGTACTTTAAATCTCGCGCCACGACCAGGCGCCACCGAAAAACTATAAGCCACCCAACAAGCTCGCCTGACATCCCGTGCCACTTAGCAACAGCCGGCCAATGTTCCCATGCTCCGGAGCCACTCTAGACGCTGACATGTTCAATGGTGTTTTAGCGCGCATTGTTGAAGCACCGTAAACTTTGTGCGCTCGACCCGTCCGCACGAGAAAGACAGCGAGAACAGGTATGTACTTGTGATTGTTAATATGTAGGCTAAAATAAACTGTAATATAAATTTAATCAAGTCACGTCTGTTGAAGTTTATAGAAAGGGAAACCGAAATGTTGATACTTCGCGGGGTAACTTTGTGACACGCCAATTGTAACAAAGTTACCACACACTGTTTTAGATGCGAAGAATCTTATGGCGGGGGCGTTGTCCATCCCTCCCTCCCGCGTCCGGTCACTTTCATGAAGTAGGGGAAGCACCCACTATGCGAACCAGAACACTGTTCTACAATAAGGCCGTCAACCACCACCACAGTCACCAGAGTCATGGCCGAGAGCACAGAGTGGCTGCTTCGCAGTGTCTTGACAGTTGGTGGGTGCAAGCAAAGAATAACACGCACTAGCGGTGGTGTCTGTCGCCCAGGTTGACTCCATTCCTTGATCTTGCTTGCATGCGCTTACGGGGGCTTTGTCCGTCCCTCCTTCCCAAGTCCCGCACCCCCACAGCGCATGCGCGTCGCCTCCCCCTCTCTCTCCTCTACCCCCTTTCTCTCCTCTAGGAATCCTCTACTCTACAGAGCGGCGCGCACGACAGGTGGCGCGACAGCTGCATACTCTGCTGGGGACGCCACGGTAGAGCCGCGGTATGAAAATGACGGAGCGCGCACGCCTCATTCTCTCTCCTGTGCAGCGCCGCGATGAGCGCCCGGGCCGCGAAACGGGAACGGTGTCTCCGCGCTGCTTCGCATCCACGCATGGTTCCCTTTAGCGGGAGATGGGGGAAGTTTTTTTTCCCAATCATATTCAGCCAAAGACAACATTGTCACAAAGTTGCCCCACACGACGGGGCAACTTTCTGACAGCTTTTAACCTGAATATAGCCGTTTGTATTAAAATGCGGATTTGTAGAACGTACTGTCGTTTGGGGGAATGTTTCAGCAACGTTATGCCAGTATTTATTCGCCTTTATGTTGATAATTGTTCAGCGAGAGAATGAAAACGTACGAAATCTGTCACAAAGTAACCTCATTTTACGGTATAATAATAATTGTTGGGGTTCGAAGTCCAAAAGTACAATATGATTATATCCGACACCCTAGTGGAGGACTCCTGAAACTTCGACCATCTGCTGTTTTTTAACATGCGCCCAAATCTAATTACACGGGCTTCGAGCATTTCGCCTCTATAGGAAATGCGGCCGCCGCGGCCGGGATTCCACCCGCGACCTTCGGGTCACCTGTCGAGCGATCATCATCATAATTTAAGATGGTATTAAAATCTGAATGGGACCTTGCGGACATTTTTTAGCCTTCTCAGAAAGCGCTGCCGACGTGCAGTCGAGGCTCCTGAGAACACGTGAGTCAAACAATATAGCGTAGGATGGGACCAAGAATTTAGAGTTATTTCTTAAAGTCAGCTAGAAATCGCTTGCTTTCTGTCGACAAATGATGCCATAAACCCCAATGCGGCGCCATAAACGCTTAAGTCTATGGCCATTGGCAGATTTGACCACTGTAAGCTACAGAGTTACCAAGGCTGACGAAGGATGCCGCCACGTGCCCGTGAGCGCTCGCGGTCACACTGAAAGCAACCCGCACTTTGAAGAAGATAAAAGCGAAAGAAAGTAGGACAAACACCACGGGACGTTCCATTGACGTTCCTTTGTCGTCCTTGTTCCATTTGCGCTGTTAATTTCTTTGCTCTACTGATGAACCAACGGGCCCTCGTCAAAATGTTACTAATAAAAGAAAATGGTCAAGGTCATCACGCGCGCTAACGAACAGTGGTAGCTTCGTATCCCCTTTCCGCCCCCCCTATGCATAGTTTTGAGCCCGCTTGCTTATACGAAAACACAAGGAAAATGCTTAAAGCCTGTGATAAATACATGTAACTCCGCTCGTAATTGACAGAGCCTAATTTATTTTTTTTTTTTTGCGGCTGTCGATTCCTGACGCAGTGAACTCAATGCATCTATTCCATAGTTAGTCACAAAAGTGTTGCTGGGCCCCTTTAGCTCCTGCGATACAAAGTACTGCATGCGACAAAATGCGTTTTCCCAACTTTAAGAGAAACCAGTAGAAGCCAGCGACAGTACAATAGGCCGAAAAATGGATGGAATGTCGGCGATTAGGGGAACGGCAGGATGCCCATTACCGATTCTGTCTTACTGAAGCTGGACCGAGCCACTTTGCAACAAAACTGCAAACCCACAGTTGAGCAGTCGCGCGATCGTCGTATGCTTCGCCGTTGTCAATCGGCGATTCCCAGTTCGCGCTCCTAGGTGAAAGCCGACATCGTCGTGTGCCCGCTAGACTGTCGGCTTTATCGCGCCAATTTTGACACTTGAATGTCCGTACGCCACGTGCTGCGAAAACGGTGAACTAATAGTGATGTCCAGAATCGCTGGTTGTGTTATAGTCTTGTTTGGTTGATTAGATGTTGCGATTCAGCTTGGGCATTCGCACTTACGTCTTCACTGAAAGGCTTGATGATGGCCATGGCGAATGGAATCACCGTGGGCGCCCTCGTGGCGTAGCTGAGCACGTCGTAGAGCACCGGGTAGAGGTACGAGATCACCTCCGTACGCTGCCGGGTGAAGCTGATTTCACTAATCGCAAGGTGGCTTTTCTGCGAGGCGCAAAGGACACATACGCAAAGAAATATGTTTACTTGGAAAAACTGAATGAAGGTCTCATAAGCTAATGTGAGGTAATCAGCTGCACCAGAATACCATTAAAATTTCACTCATTATATGATAAAATCAACAAAATACACACTAATACACTAACATTCTATTCTACAGTGAACCTGCATAGAACTCGGCCATTCTGAACCAGGCGAAAAGTCAAGCTCATAACAGCTAACCCCATGCAGGTCTGTGCCATAGAAATTAGGGAAACCCCACGACTCTGTTAAAACATTAATAAGAAAATAAAGCAGCAGCCAAATGAAGACATGCATCAAATAGCACATAAATGAATAAAGTGAAGAAGCCATAAAAATAAGTAAACATACAAAATTAATAAAAGAATTGGGGAAGCTTGCACTAAGCTTGATTAAAAATCAGCGCGGAACCACAGCACACAGAGAAAGGTAACGCACACACCACTGACTCCCCAATTTTTTTATTGTGAAAACAGTCCACCGCCAATATATACACAAGATAACTACTCCCACAGTACCGCGTCGCGGGACATAGCGCAGATAGGCCGTCAACAGCACAACTGAGACAGATTGCGAATACCGCGTATGTATAGATACTCCAGTTCTTTCGGCCATAATGTGATTGACGGGTTGCTGACACAGTTGTCACCCAACCACGCTTTTTTTTTTTTTTTTCGCGCTTTTTTTTAATCATGTAAAACTAACAAACCCAGCTCTTGGAACTTTTGCACTAAGCCTCGCAAGGCTTGAAACGGCAAAACTGGACGATTCTGAAGACGAGTCTGGTTGCTTTTAGGTTGCATCTATAGGTGATGCATGTTACTTCTAGGTTGCTTCTAGGTCTTCGCTAGGCTTTAGCTAGGTGATGTTAGGTAGTTTCTCCGTTGATTCTCAGCGCAGAGAGGTTCGAGTTTAAACAACACACAGTCATAGACACGACACGGACATCCAAACTCAGGATGCATAATCTCGCGCTGAAACGAAGAGTTCGCAGCTGTCATAGATCTACGGGCACGGTGTCGTTGGCGTAAGCCTTCTATCGCTACGGGGTCTTATCGCAGCCGCCATTGCCTTTCCCGTTCCTTATATAGCATTCTCTCGTTCTGCGTACTCGGCGTCTTCGGCTCGCCGTCGTTGCTTCGCAGCCATTTGTTGGGCTAAGAGTGGTCTTCTTCATTTATAGAGGACCAGTAGCGAGTATAGTGCGATTTACCTATACCCGTTTATGATGATAGTTTTCTGATAGGCCGCAAAGTGGCACATACCCATTGATCACGGTGGTTTTTCTTCATCATTATAGTGGACCAGTGGCGAGTAGTGGGATATCACCAATTTCTGTGGCACATACCCGTTTATAATGATAGTTATCGAGTAGGCAGCACATTGGCACGCTTGCTTTGACCGACGGTCGGTGACCCCCCTGACTTGAAGAGAAGAGGTTATAAACTCTGTTCCTCTCTGGTGCCCCCTGAGACACCCCAGAAGAAAGGTCCGACTTGGACCCGAAACGTCGGGATTTTCTCATTTTAATGTAAAAAGAAGTTTTGACTTTTAATGAAGACGTTGGTTGGTGTCCCTTTTTCCAATGTTAATACTCGACTGCCACACAGAAGGTCGGGGCCCGAATGCCGCTCAGTCATGGATATCTTTTTCTTATTGGGCGCGATAGCGCTTACGGACACCCGCAGCGGCAGCGGGGGCGGACAAGTACGCCACCGAAATCGGCGGTTGTGATGTCATAACAGCTGTCGATGTAGAAAATGAAGGGACCCAAATGCAAGCTTTAAGGGTGGCACATGCACTGAATGTGTCGGTAAAACTTGCGATTTACTGTTCAGGTACTATTCCACGGCCTCCACGATTGGCACAAACTTGACCATGCGTTGAGTTCGTGTGATGAAGTCACGTGGTGGTGCAGTCACACTAAATTCACATAAAAAGACTTTCGTATATTGTACGTGACTTCATTGTGAAGTCATATATCCAGGCGATATATGAAATCATGAGTTCATATGGTGCCGTAATCCACTGTAATCTCTAATGACGTGACTTTTTTCATCGTTGGTGCGGACGTTTATACCGACGGTCACGTTTGTGGGTCAGTTTTATGATGGGGCGCAATGTGGCACATACCCGTTTGACACATATCAACCGATCAACCGGGACGCTGCCGAGTGTGTATGTACATGGTCTCCAGAACCAAAGGAGAAAGCAGCACAGCAACAAGAACGGCGGGAGGAGCGACGGTGGAGATGGGGACAATCACTAAGAAAAGTCGCTAGCTTCGGAGCCGGCTGGACAGTCACCCCCTGATGAAGAGACCGAACGGGTCTCGAAACGTTCGGCCAGTTTTTAATTTCATTATTAAAAAATGAGATTAAGAATTGTGGCTGGAGAGTTTATTTATTCGTATAATTTTTACCCAGCCAGACAGATCTCTGTCGAATATGTTTACATTTAAATCGTTTGATGAGGCATGCAAGGCTTTTGTCTCAAAATATATCTTCACAAGAATCACAGCCATCAATTTCGTACCAGTTTACCGAAGCGTTTATTCTAATTGTTGTTCATACTACTTCCCACTAATGAAGCATTAGGATTTTTATAATGTTATCTTGATGACAAACCTAATGTCCCCTCTATCATATACAGCACTTCATCTAAGCCGCCCCATCCATTTTACATTTTGTAAAAGTGTCAGGAGCACCTTGACATGTAAGCACCTTCTCGAGAACCTTGTCGTAAGCACCCTATCGAGCGCTGTCGCGCTCGACATAGCAAAGCGTGTCACTCATACAGTGAGACTAATAAATAGCAAATAAACTGATCAACCGCACCTTCTTTCTAGAATTTTTGTCCCCTCTATGCCCTTTGCTACACACTGGTCAGCCTTTTTGCACAGTGAAATGACCAGTGAATTTTTCTTCTATATGGGAAGCTTTGACAACTCTTAGATTTCGGCGCCCTGCGCGCAGAAAAGCAGCGCCGGTGAGCGTACAGACCTGCGGCCCTCGAAGGTATGCCGGTCATATGCGCATTTGCATGCTCCGTTTTCCTAAAACTGATTATTTCCTCGATCGTGGGCTTGCCGAGAATCAGTCATTTCTGATATGGCAATCCTTATGTTTTAGCGATATTACTTCTCATTTCGCGCTGCCACGCGCCATTGTTTCCTGAATATGAACGCATGACCGTCGTTGCTGCCTGTAGCAACTGAAGTGCTGTGCTGCAGATCACGTGAATGAAGGCCATTCTACCTTCATGGAGGAACCGAACAGATAGGAGGGGGATATTGCGCTTCTCCAAAGCAAGAAAAAAAAGAATTTAAGAAAGAAGGCGCTAGTGTTGTGTAGTGTCCTCTTCTTTGTGCTCCGTCCCGTTCGCGCTGAAAAGTTTTCAATGTGAATCAGTTCCAACTCGCCCACCTATCTACTTTACTTTAAAGAAGGAAAAGGCCGCTTTCCTTGACATTCGTCGCTAGGTTAGGCCAAAGGAGATAGATAGATAGATAGATAGATAGATAGATAGATAGATAGATAGATAGATAGATAGATAGATAGATAGATAGATAGATAGATAGATAGATAGATAGATAGATAGATAGATAGATAGATAGATAGATAGTGTCACTCACCCTGTACAGGACGTCCCCGATTAAACCTGTCCAGGCATCGTTTTTCAGGGCTCCGTATTCCAGACTACCGATATTCAGTGAGTACCTGCACGTAGATACAGAAGTGAACTGGGACGTGTCACAGATACATGACTCCTTCTTACGGCGAAGCTGCACATGGCCAGGGCAAACAATCTGCATGCGAGCAACAATGTATGTGCCGCAGACACTGGGCAAACCACATAACTTACCGCTGGTGCATGAATGGTGAAGAAGGAAACACACGATTGGCAAACACCAATTGAGATAGTGCACGAAACGCGAAGATCAATGCGGCAAGTCAGACACGACGAGACAGGTCGCTACAAGAAGAAGCATGCTTCTCAAATAGAAAATTTTAAAGGAATATATGCTCAATACATAGGGGCTATCTGGAAAGATATCTCGGATTTGTTGCAGGATGAGCCATGAAATATTCTGTAAAATCATGAGACATCTTTGTGTAGTATGCTGAACAGCTTCGCTGCTCATCCACTTTCACAGAGTGAAATGGCTCTTCACTTGCATGCGTATGGGAACTCCATCGCTACATTCTAGGTGCAGCTTCATTGATTTTTACGCTTTCAGAGAGCCAACTATACAGTGGTCGAGTTCAGCTCGTCCGTCTCATTATGGAAGGATCCCACTGCGGGCTAGTCGCGTCTCTCAGGACTCTTAATAAAGGTTGACCGACCAACCGGTCTGATGTCTTATAAGTCGTATGGTGTTGAAGTCAAGGAACCTGCACCTTTACACTTTTGTGTTAGCTGCCTTTTTTACCGGCAAGGAGCTGCGTTATTGTGTTCTGTACGGCACTACACGCGCCTTCTGGAAAGATGTCATCCATTATGTGTACAAGGGATTTTGTCTGCAATCATAATGCATGTCAGGCGCGAACGTTACTGTATACTCTGGAATGCAAGCGAGCACCAGTGATCACGCTAATTCTACGAATACCGTCTATAGTGCCTCCAGACTAGATTTCTACTCGCGGTGATTGGTAGTGGTGTTATCGTAATGATAAGTATAAATAGCGTTCTTCGGCACAGGCTCACTGAATAATGAATAACCCGCCACGGTGGTGTAGTGGTTAAGGTGCTCGACTGCTGAACCTCTGGTCGTGGCATCTAATGCCGGCCGCGAAGACTGCATTATCGATGGAGGCGAAAATGTTTGAGGCCCGTGTACTTATGGTGTCATCCATTGGCGGAATCGGAGTTCCCGACGAACTCTGCGCCGGAGCACTCCACTCTGGCGGAGGGCAACCGAAGGGAATCTACCAATGGAACGCAAGCGCTCCCGCTGGAGCAAATGACAGGGTCAGAATGGAACGCGATGCGCGCGTCTCCCTTCTTGCATTAGTGGGCACGCTGCGCACAGCAAATATACGCTAGCAAAACGCGAGCGCTGTATTGTCCGACCCGAGGCTCGATCAACACGACCGGCGTCCGTTGGCGCGCCCAAAGTTGGCAGCGTTTCAGGGCACGGGGCACTGCGACTTCCGGTCGAATCCGCCGCTTTTCGCGGAGCAGAATAAGTTGCTCCGTGGAGTGGATCTCGCGACGAAGCTGCTCCGGATCTGCCAATAGAACATACAGGGAGCACACTCAAATCTGCCATTGGAACAGACTTGCTCTGCATGGAGCAGAAAAAGTGCTACCGGAAGTGCTCCGAATCTGCCAATCGATGACACCATCAGATTTAGGTGCTCGTTAAAGAACCACAGGTGGTCGAAATTTCAGGAGCCCTTCACTACGGCGTCTCTCCTAATCACATGGCGGTTTTGGGACGTTGAATCCGAACAAATATATATCATGAATAGGTGATTCAGCTTTGTGGAAATGTTTTTTTTACAGCCACAAAAACGTGACAATGGGAAATTTATTTGAAACGTGCAGAGACAGTAGGAATGAGGTATAAATTCACTAAGCTCGAAGAAAGCTACATGACCCCTCATGTATTCGTCTAAGACAACTCAAATGCCAAAGGCATCTTTTTTTATAGTCCGTGTTTTTTCTTCTCAATATATTGTATTGATTCCTCCTCTCCCCCCACCCACCCACACAACCCCCTGAAACTGTCTGCGCCTTACACCGCCTTGCGCTGCCTCCTGGATTGGTCCCCCCTTTGACGAAGAGACGATGTCGTGTGATGTCGTCATAGTGATGTCATAGCTGACGTCATTGTTGTCTTCTTGGAGCGATCGTGCTGACGCCGACGCTGAATGTCACTTTGCGTGTTTTCTGGAAGATTTAAAGCTTTCGCCTTAGGAGACAAATACTTTCGTAAGGAGTTACAGCATGACAATCGGGGCTGCGGGTGCACATAAGGCGACAGAGAAGACACGACGTTACTAAATAAAAAAAAAAGAGCCGCATAGGGCTGTACGCTATATTCAGTAATGCGAAACGAAACATACGGCGGTACAGTAGTCACTGTTCTATTACACAAATCGCTCTTCTTAGGGACACGCTTTAGTCGGTCTTAAGCCTGGAAGTTCATGCCCTATTTGGTGTCAATGTTATAAGCGACCGCCTGTAGTTGATCATGTTATTTTTAAACAATCTTGTGCGCGTTGAGTAGAGGAACAGTGTCTATGCCTGGAATGAACACGTGGAACTCGCTCGGCAGGAAGCAACGCACTGCTCCGTTACTGCAGTCACGGTTGGTCTCGAGAGCTGCAAGCAAGCAGGCACGACCAGACGCATCTGGCTGATATGAGCACATTAGATAGATTAAGGAACGTGGTCACTAAGGGTAGTTGCTCCTGCAACTTCATTGAAATAATACTCTACGGCCCGCTGTATTCAGCGGCTCCCAAGACCGTGAGCGTGTGTTTTTCGCTGGCTGTGACGCCACCTTGGCTCGGCCGTTGGTGACATAATGTGTGGGGTGCGCAAGTATGCGCACCCGTTGTAACGAAGTGCGCAAGTCCCGGGTGTAACAAAGTGCCCAAGCGAAGACTTCGTTACAGCGGAGAAGTGTCCTTGTTTTTTGAAGATGGATGAATTGGAAATGAAACAACCATTCGTCGCTAGTGGAAGCCTCGAGAAGAATTTCTTGACTCGTAATAAAAGAGCGCGTGACACCTCTCCTGATGTACGGCTGTTTATTTTCATTTGGCGTCCGTGCTTCTCTAGCTTTCTCGGTTTAAAATGAATTTCACGCTTGATTTTCCGGTGATTTCACGTGGAGATTTTTCAGCTGCAATCCCGGTCGAACTTTTTAAGCTGATACCGCGCTTCTGATCACCAGCTCTAAACCATTGTTTCGCGGAACATCGGCCACAGCCACGTTGTCCCACAGTGGTGCCAAAAAACTCCGAGCGAAATTCAAATCGCAATGACGCAACCCCATAGAGCAGTGAGAATAGGGCTAACGCAACGTCAGCGCCTCCCGGAGAGGGCGGGGCAAACCAGCGGCG
>JALIZH010026773.1:0-21004 GCA_030522465.1 Rhipicephalus appendiculatus
CCGAGAAAGCGCCCTCCTCCCTTCTTCAGCAGATTTCAAATATGCGGTCTCTTCCCCCCTTCCACCATTTTCACCATTTTTTTCACTCTTTTTATTCGCCGAACGTGGGCGAATGAAAACAGTGAATGCATGCGTATTCAATAAAGCATTTAATTAGAAGCACGGGTGTGTACTCTATTTTTAGCGGCTCTTCCGCCGTCATTTCGAATTTTGATCCATGACCGAGCAAGCCCCCCCCCCCCCCCGCCCTTCCCCTCCCCACCTTGTCGAATTAACCTTCACCGTAAAGGGGGGGGGGGGATGGAGGGCGCCTGCTTGGGATTTTACGTCTATTCCTGCTTACTACAGATGCCCGCGAAATACAAAAAAAAAAAAATCCGCATGACATGCCCGCTTGTGCGCTTATGCGCGCAGTGATTCTAGTGCCCCCTAACGTTCCGGGTACCAACGATTTGCTTCCCTCGCGACGGTTCATGACAGCGATAAGTAGGTGCAGCGATTATCGCTTGTGCTGCTGCTAGCAAAACGTGTTCGTCCCGCAGCCACCACCATCTTCCCTGCCCTGTCGAGACAGCACAACCGGGAAAGTGCTAAAGTTGTTCGCATGATGAACGTTAGGGAGAACTAAAATCATCGCGTGCACTGCCGCGCCAGCGGGCATGACACGTAGTATTTTAGATGCGAAGCAGCTCTTTGACTAGCCTGTGTAACGCTGTCCCTCCGTGCGTCCGTACGAACGGGCCGCAACGCGCTCCCCTCGCCGCAGGTGTTGGAGCGGTGCCAAGTAGGTCACGGCGTTGACGTCACGCTCCCCTCGCAGTGCGCGCTGACGTCACTCTCTCCCTCGCCTGCTGCGCGCTCGCCGCAGCGCCCGCAGCTGCCGCCTGGTCCGTTCGCCCGCAACACCTGCCGCTACCGCCGCTCGCTACACCGCCAACTCGTCGGTTTACGCGCAAAAAATGAACACCATCTTCCCAAAGGGAACCCTGATGGGATGCGAAGCAGCAGCGTTGCTTACGGGTGGCGTCACGGGTTGGACGGCGCTAACGCAGTTGCTGCGGTGAGCGCTGGAAGATTCGTTTGAAGCAATGGCTGGCGTAGGTCTTGCCGTTTCTTCAGAGTGGACATGGGCGCTGGACCGGAGCTGGCGCGTTAGCGCGGTTCAACCCGTGACGCCACCCGTGCGCAACGCTGCTGCTTCGCATCCCATCAGGGTTACCTTTGGGAAGATGGTGTTAATTTTTTTTCGTATTTTGCGACCACCTGTAGTAAGCAGAAAAACACTAAATGGATAGAAAGTTAGAAAATGTCTATTCGGACGTTTTGCAACCCGATCTACAACTTTCTTATTGGAATTTTTGACCGGCTTCGGTGCTTCAAAAGTCAGTTAATTAAAGTGGCCTAATAAAGCAATTAATCCCAAAACAAAATATAGTCTGACTTACACCAGGCAATAGTCAGCGACATGCATTCGGTCGCGTCGTCATTGCGTGCGCCGGTATATTTTCAAAATCTGGCTATAATTAGCTGGGGCACCCTGTATATGCCAGTTCACGCAGGGGTTCTGCTGAACAGCTTCTGGTTTTTCCTAACCCTATAATGATGGAAGTATACGCGTGTTTAAGTAAATTTATTGCTCTATTGTGGAATCAGCTTAGTGAAAGCGTAACACTAGTGTAGTGTTGTTTATTGGACCTTAACGAAGTGTTACTAATTTCTCAAGCAGCAGCAAGCTAATCGAAATATTCTACCTGCCATCTCTGAGATGTTATAACCTGTACACTTTGTTTCGTCGTTGTCCAATAATTTAGTTTGTTGAGCGACATATTCAGTCGGATATCCACAACGCATTGTTAATTTTTCCTAACTATAATCTAGAGGCATATTCATTTCCTCGTTTCTCTGTTCTCAGTTTCAACAAAGCTACATTATGGGCACATTGTGTGTGTGTGGGTGTGTGTGCGTGTGTGCGTGTGTGTTTGTGTGTGTGTGTGTGCGTGTGTATGTGTGTGTGTTTAATATAGTCTCACGGTTTAAGCTCGAGTTTGGTCCGGTGAGGTTCGCAAAACTCTGTCGAGCGATGACGTCACCATGCGTTGCCCAGCAACGCATTGGAGGAAGTAAATGAGGAGAAGGGAAGTAGAGAGGGGGGAGGTGGAAATAAATAAAGCAGACTTTAATTTCTTGGCGTGGAAGTTTTCAAACCCGGGTACCCCGGTCTGGAGGCGAGCGTCGTAACCACTAGGCTATCCAGGCACGCTAGCAGAACGAGTGTTTATGGGAAGATGATTGCGTTATTATGGGGCGATCAGAACAAGAAAAGGATAGAGGGAAAGAGAAACGAAGAAAGAGAGAGAGAAAATAAATTTTTTGGCTAGGTGGCATTCGGAACCGGGTACGCATGCTCCGAATACAAGTGCCGTAACCACTCGGCTATCCAGGAACGCTAGCAGAACAAGCGTTTATGGAAACCATATGCGTTTCGGTGGGCGAGAGAACGAGAAAAGGATAGATACAAAGAGAAAGAACAAGATAAAGAAACAAGTACAAAAAGAAAGAAAAACAGAGAGAGAGATAAAACAGAGAGAAATATAGAGAAATAAATAGCTAGACCGGGAAAAAGAAATCGCCGCGCAAGCACTCCGTACAAATGATCAATCAGCGAAGCTAAAACGTGCGGCCACAGGTGTTTGCAGATGTCGCAGCTGAAGTCAAAGTGCCGCTCGAGAAACTCCTGCCGAAAGTGTTGGCCCCGGCGAACGCGTTCCCGCCATTGCCACGTTGACGCTGCTCTGCCCTCAACGCCGCTTCCTCAGCTCGCCGTTGTCGCTTGCGTTCGGCTCGGAAGGCTGCCCGATGCTCGGTGCGCAGTTGTTGCTTGCGCTCCGCCAACCGGGCCTGTTTTTGTGCCCGCGGACTCATGTTCAGCCCGGCGAACATGAGTCCTCTCACAGATCAGCTGTCGGCGCTGTTCTTGAAAAGTTGTCTACTGTTCGTGCGTTCGTACGGTCCGTGCCCTCCTCATGTGGAAGTTGTAAGTTGAAACTGCTCCGCGCGGGCTCGGCGGCACGGCTGCGAAGGGATGAACGACGTCACTGACGGCGCAGCCCATAGCACGCGTGCTTGGGTACGACGCCGAGAATGACGTCACTAACAGCGCTGCCAATGGCGTGCGCGCTTGGATGCGACGTAGAGAGTGTCGTAACTGGCGGCGCAGCCAATGTAGACCGTTAGCGAATTTTGTGGCCAACGGTTTTTCGTTTCGCCTAGCCATATACAGCTTTCGCTGTAAAAGAGATAAAGAAAAAAAAAAGAGAGGAAAAAGCTCAACTTGGCCTTCCCAGGCGCAACTCGTCCTCCCTATGCTCAAGTGATGCTATATCTGGGCTAAACTGGCTATCTCAAGGTTAGGCTTGGCTGGTATGCTAAGGAAGGCCGCCCAGCTCTGCTGTTCCTTCAGGCTTGTCTCCACCAGTGCGAAGCTACCCAAATTTTTTCTTAATTGTTTTTACAAATACACGCGTACGTCCAAATCGCAAATGACCTTTTTGTAGAGGCCATGAGCTTTATCTAACACGCAAAGAAATATGTTTAGTTATCTAAAAACAAATAGCTAGCTTTAATGTATCAAAAACTATGTTACGAACTGTGTATCACCTGATTTATTTATTAGGATGCTCAACATGAAAAACAGACAGATTGTGCATTTGATTCAACATACAGCGACCGCGTTTTCTGTGGTTCATCTAGGGCAAGTTCCATTGAAAGCTTTCACTTTTGAGCCCCATTAAAGAAGCAGGCTTGATAATCACTTGCCTCTCACTAAAATTAGCACGTTAAAACTTCTATTGTAAAAAATAATTCCATTCAGCGCGCCTGACCAAGTGTTCTGTTTCTTTTTTGAAACCAGAACAACAAAGCTTGCGTTTCACTGCTCAAGTCTGAAATTTGCTTGGTAGGTTGCCTTCACTGCAGAACAACTCGCCATGCAGTGAAGGCAGAGTGCAGAGAAGCTGAGGATTTAAATTGAAACGCGTCATTTATTATTGGTCACTAACAAATAATTGATGTATTACAGCCTGCTGACTTGAGAGCATGACTACATATAACAACCAAGCACTATGTGGTCAACTATAAACATCTCGCAGAAAATCTAGCGTCATGGTTGTCGGTGCGTTCCTTTACTGTCGTGCATTCATGCACAGCGCTGCCAGGGAGAACCATCCAATAAAATTCAGTGAATACGCACACATTTCCTTTGTTTTTCATGTTTTCTTGGTTTATTAGTGTTTCGTGCATCTGAAAGCGATGAAATATCTACTAGCAATTGCCTGTAAGGGTGACTAATTTATAAATCATTCTACAGTACAGCTCCGAGAAACAATCTTAAGGCGAAAGCCTTTAATGTCTCATGCTCACGTCCGTCCGGCGTCCGTCCATCCGTCCGTCCGTCCCTCCATCCATCCACCCGTCCATCCATCCGCGCGTGTCCGTCCGTCCGTCCGTCCGTCCGTCCGTCCGTCCGTCCGTCCGTCCGTCCCTCCATCCATCCGCCCGTCCATCCATCCGCGCGTGTCCGTCCGTCCATCCGTCCGTCCGTCCATCCGTCCGTCCGTCCGCCCGTCTGTCCGTGCCGTCCATCCGTCCGAGCCCTGGCACGGAGCCAGGTGGCCGTAGGGGTGCGCAAACGGACGCCGGTCGCGTCGGACTCCACAGAGCTCGCGCTTTGCTTGCGTAGCGTCGCTGTGCCCAGCGTTTGGAATCATTCTGACCGACGCCGTCTCAATGGACACAGGCGTTTGCGGAACACACTTTGGAATTTACAAAGGGTCAGTCAATTTAAGCGCTGGAACGCGGATGGCGTTTGTACGATGCGCAAAGCGCGAGGAAAAAAAAATTGAAGGACACTTTGCAGATTCCAAAGTGTGTACGGCGAAAGCCTGTGGCCATTCGACTGACTATACCATGTCTTTCTTCTTTTACAATCTTAGTGGGATAACACGCAAACCGAATGTGTGCGTGTTTTCTTGTCTAATTTTTTACCGTGAATCGCACCGAGACGCGAGACTAATCTTCCTCCGTTCGCATGCGTTCGTATATTCTCGCGCTTTGCGCATCGTACAAACGCCATCCGCGTTCCAGAGCCTAAATTGACGGACCCTTTGTAAATTCCAAAGTGTGTTCAGCGAACGCCGGTGTCCATTGAGACGGCGTCGGTCAGAATGATTGCAAACGCTGGGCACAGCGACGCTACGCAAGCAAAGCGCGAGCTCTGCAAAGTCCGACGCGACCGGCGTCCGTTTGCGCACCCCGGCGGCCACCTGGCTCCATGCCAGGGCTCGGTCGGACGGACGGTACGGACAGACGGGCGGACGGACGGACGGACGGACGGACACAGACGGATGGACGGACGGACGGACGGATGGATGGACGGACACGGACACGGAAGGACGGACACGGACGGACGGACATGGACACGGACAGATGGATGGATGGACGGACGGATGGACGGACGGACACGGACGGATGGATGGACGGATGGACGCATGGAGGGACGGACGGATGGACGCATGGACGGACGGACTGACGGACGGATGGATGGACGGACGGATGGACGGTGGACGGAGGTGAGCATGAGACATTAGACAGTTATAGTATAGCGTTAGCGTGATAGCGGGAGTTAAGGGAATAGCGTTACCGTGCCGCTCACGTTCGTTTCGGACAGCGCGTTATAGTTTAGCGGGATAGCGTTTACGTACCCAAGCTGGCACGGTGGCATCATCTAGCGGAGGGTGAATGTATTAAACAGAGTGAAAAGAAAAAAAAACTCAGAATTCTCGCCTGTATCCCCGCGCGCAGCAATATTAGTACATTTATTTATTAATAATAAAAGTAAATAAGTATGAACCACGCACCAAAAGCGCGTATTTTTATGTTGCGGGTTTGTTTACACCGATCTTCTAGTTAGGCCTAGGGACGTTCGAAATGGGAAGCGATCACAAAAACTAGGCTAAGTTATCCGTAATACTTGGTCGTCGAAGCTACCTGAAGGCAAGCGAAGCCATTTTGCACAGTCCTTAGCTACTAAAGAAGTGGATCCGTCCCCACCAAGGCTAAATTCAGTTCGAAGCGGGCGTCCAAAACCACCGCCATGTTTTACGTACACTACGTAGACCACGAAAACACGGTAACGCTAAATGTGAAAAATAGCGTGCGTGCGGTACACGCTACGGGTCTTTTAGCGCACAGCGCATGCGCACTTCGATCCCGCTATTCCGCTAAGCCCGCTATCCCGCTAAGCCCGCTATACTATAACTGTCTATTAAAGGCTTTCCCCGTAAAAATACGAACGCATGCGAACAGAGGAAGATTAGTCTCGCGTCTCGGTGCGGTTCGCGGTAAAAAATTAGACAAGAAAACACGCACACTTCGGTTTGTGTGCTATCCCACTGAGAGTGTAAAAGAAGAAAGACATGGTATAGTCAGTCGAATGGCCACACGCTTTCGCCGTGCACACTTTAGAATGTACAAAGTGTCCTTCAATTTTTTTTTTCTAAGAATGGTTAGGCTTGGCTACCCTTCTCCGGTTTCAGTCGGTTCACCACACCACACACGTGTCAAGAGGTTTTGGTGGGAACACATCCACGTGACCAGTACGTGATCTTAGTCAAGTGACTAGCCGTTCAGTGATTTCGAGTCACGTGGTTAGTTTTTGCGTGGTTTATGGCGGGAACAGGTCACTTGACAAGCTGTTATGGGATGTTACGTGATCTTAGTCACGTGACAATGTGTTACGCCTAGTTACGTCCTTTTAGTCTCGTGACTAGATGTTACGTGATTTTAGTTACGTCACTAGATGTTAGGCGATGGTACGTGATTTGTAGTCATGTGAGTAATTGTTACGTGATTTCATGTGATTTTTCATCACGTGCCTATATTACCTAATGTTACGTGATTTAGTCCCGTGCCCAGATGTTACACGATGTACGTGATTTTAGTCATGTGACTAATTGTCCGGATGTCCTTCTGTCCGTCCGTCCGTCCGGATGTCCGTCTGTCCGTCCGGATGTCCGTCCGCCCGTCCGTCCGGATGTCCGTCTGTCCGTCCGCCCGTCCGTCCGTCCAGATGTCCGCCCGTCCGTCCGTCCAGATGTCCGTCTGTCCGTCCGTCCGTCCGTCCGTCCGTCCGGATGTCCGTCTGTCCGTCCGTCCGTCCGGATGTCCGTCTGTCCGTCCGTCCGTCCGTCCGTCCGGATGTCCGTCTGTCCGTCCGTCCATCCGTCCGTCCGTCCGTCCAGATGTCCGTCTGTCCGTCCGGATGTCCGTCCGTCCGGATGTCCGTCTGTCCGTCCGGATGTCCGTCCACCCGTCCGTCCGTCCGGAAGTCCGTCTGTCCGTCCGTCCGGAAGTCCGTCTGTCCGTCCGTCCGTCCGTCCGGATGTCCGTCTGTTCGTCCGTCCGTCCGGATGTCCGTCCGTCTGGATGTCTGTCTGTCCGTCCGTTCGTCCGGATGTCCGTCCGTTCGTCCGGATGTCAGTCTGTCCGTCCGTTCGTCCGGATGTCCGTCTGTCCGTCCGTCCGGATGTCCGTCTGTCCGTCCGTCCGTGCGTCTGTCCGTCTGTCCGTCCGCCCGTCCGGATGTCCGTCTGTCCGTCCGTCCGTCCGGATGTCCGTCCGTCCGGATGTCCGTCTGTCCGTCCGTCCGTCCGTCCGTCCGGATGTCCGTCCGTCCGCCCGTTTGGATGTCCGTCCGTCCGTCCGGATGTCCGTCTGTCCGTCCGTCCGTCCTTCCGGATGTCCGTCTGTCCGTCCGTCCGTCCGGATGTCCGTCTGTCCGTCCGTCGTCCGTCCGGATGTCCGTCTGTCTGTCCGTCCGTCCAGATGTCTGTCCGTCCGTCCGTCCGTCCGTCCGTCCGTCCGTCCGTCCGTCCGTCCGTCCGTCCGGATGTCCGTCTGTCCGTCCGTCTGGATGTCTGTCTGTCCGTCCGTTCGTCCGGATGTCAGTCTGTCCGTCCGGATGTCCGTCTGTCCGTCCGTCCGGATGTCCGTCTGTCCGTCCGTCCGTCTGTCCGTCTGTCCGTCCGCCCGTCCGGATGTCCGTCTGTCCGTCCGTCCGGATGTCCGTCCGTCCGGATGTCCGTCTGTCCGTCCTTCCGCCCGGATGTCTGTCCGGATGTCCGTCCGTCCGGATGTCCGTCTGTCCGTCCCTCCGTCTTTCCGTCCGTCTTTTCGTCAGTGGAATGGCCACACGCTTTCGCCGAACACACTTTGGAATGTACAAAGTGTCTTTCAATTTTTACCACTTGTCATTTATGTTCGTCACGCAGTCACGTCACTCAATCCCAAATTTGGTGTATATCAAGCTAACGAAACGGCCGCGATCACGCCATGAGCGTGGAATGCAAGTCATGTCGCTCATGAGATGTCATGATTTCCATATTACCGCTTGTCAATAACGTTCGTCATACAGTCCTGTCACTCAATACCAAATTTGGTGTAGCTCAAGCTAACGAAACGGCCGCGAGCACGCCATGAGCGTGGCATGCAAGTCATGTCGCACATGACAAGTCATGATTTTCATATTACCACTTGTCATTTATGTTCGTGATACAGTCACGTCACTCAATACCAAGTTTGGTGCATATCAAGCTAACGAAACGGCCGCGAGCGCGCCATGAGCGTGGCATGCAAGTCATGTCGCACATGACAGGTCATTATTTGCATATTGCCACCTGTCATTTATGTTCGTCATACAGTCACGTCACTCAATCCCAAATTTGGTGTATGTCAAGCGAACGAAACGGCCACGAGCGCACCATGAGCGTGGCATGTAAATCATACTTTTCATGACAAGTCAGTCATGATTTTCATGATATGACCAGCCATTTACGTTCTTCATAGAGTCATGTTATGCCATACCAAATTTGGTATAAATCCCATTAACGATACGGCCGGGAGAGCACAATGTCATAGGCGGCTAGATAGCCAGATAGATAGATAGCTAGATAGATACGCTCAAAGTCGCCGAAGTTCGCTAAGGAATTCTTCGCATTTAATAGTAAGAAAGAGAGTAAAGACAGGAAAAATGTAAGATAGGAGAGAAAGAAAGAGACAACCGTAGAGAAACAAAGAAGGCGCCCAGCTACTTCTTTCAGGCTTGGCACCACTAGGGCGAAGCTCCTGTAAATGCGTGCGCGCGCGCGTGTGCGTGCGTGCGTGCGTGTGTGCGTGTGTGTGTGTGTGTGTGTGTGTGTGTGTGTGTGTGTGTGTGTGTGTGTGCTTTTTTGGCCCCCCTATATATAAAAATAACTAAAAAGAAAAGGGGGTGGCCCGCACCACCAAAAGGTATAACGGGTGCAAGCCAATCTAACATAAATGAAGAGGGGAAATATCCCAAAGTAACTTTTGAAAAAAAGCGCACTTGTTCAAAAAAAAAAAAAAGGCTCAACAAGGGTAGGACCTGATGAGTTTGGCATGTGAGTGCAAGCAATAAACGGATTAGGTTCTCAGGAAGGAGCAGGTCGAAATGCATCCGCGGTGTATTTCCCTGAGTGTACAGATTTTCTAAGTATACCGTAAGTTTCCCTAAGTGTACAGATAGTACTATATTGAATCCATTCATTCACAGAAAGCATATATGCAACTGTTTGTCTTGTTATCATCACTCTATGACTAAACCTTCTGTGAAAACAAAGTTCACGTGGGGTGCCGCTCTCTGTTTTATTTCAGAGCTCTGCTGTAGTAATTTTGCGTGAAAACGAAACACTTTCCTTGTACTCAAGCTACCGCTTGGCAAGAGCTAGGTTGATAAGTGGTCGACAAAAAAAAAGAAAAAAAAGAAAAAAAAAAGAAAAAAGAAAAGAAAAAAAAAGGAAAGAAAAAAAGAAAAAAAAAACTCAGCGGCAATGGTGAAGTCTCCGGGTCACCATTATTGCTATCCCGGTTTCAGCGGCGTAGTCAGGGGGTGGCACACCAGCCCCGTGCCCGCAGCACTTCACCCTAGATTTTTTTTTAATTTTTTTGTTTCACAAGGGTGAGACAGCACGAAATTACACTTGGACAGTACACTTACCTGCTAGGATCCCACGTGGGATCAATGGCATGTCCCCCCACGAAGTAAATTTCTGCCACTTCACTGCCCGGTTCCTCCCTTTCACTGTTTTTAAAGTCAGATATATCTGAAAGCACTTTATTTTTAGCGCAATGCACTTAAATTAGCAGCAGTTCCTGCGTTGTCTACAAGCTTACGTGACGCCTGACAACGTTCATTCGTTGTATGGACTGCGCAAAAGGGTGCATTACCCCGTAAGGCGGCATCACCGCCGAGCAAGGGTGCCATTAGTGAAAACAGGAACACACAAAGAATGAACGCGTTGTTGTCGATGTCTCTCGATAGATGGTGCAGCAAGTACGAAAGCATGCGGCTTGCGTGCAACCGGTTTATGAATCAGTGGAGCCTTAGGAGAGGAGTAGGTGAAGGATCACGTTTGACAGGCCAGAAAGAAGGTACGTTTATGATTGTGCCGTACGAAAAGAGAGGGCGCTAGCTGGACCCGATGTACTCTACATAAAAGATGGTTGAAGACGCTTCCTACGAAACGATATGTAAACCCGATTTGAGGTTATTCAAAAACAGCTCGCAGAAATGTGAGCACCCTGATTCGCAGGTATATTTTAGCCAACTGCACGCGGAGCGTACGGAAAGTTGCGCTCTGGCGTAGTAATGTAAAATATGCACAATAACGCTCGGCATTTGCAAGCGAAACTTGCTGACACATTTTTGTGTGTGTTTCAGAAAGTTAGTTAGTGGACACCCACCACGGTGGTATAGCGGTTAGAGTGCTCGACTGCTGACCCGAAGGATTACTTTATGAAGTCGACCCACACAGGAAATTCTCAATAGCGGCAGAGCTCCCACGATACATAGAGAAGTTATTCCACAGACTACGACTGGAAGTAGCATATACAAACAGCTTCCTGCACAAAATACACCGATCTAGCTCACCGGAATGCTACTGTGGCCACGAAGATGAAAAGAAGAAGAAGTTTAATGGCAAGAAGGAGGAGAGGTCGGCCTGGAAAGCGGGTTTCTGGCCTGCTACTCCTCACGGGGGGGAAGGGGAAAAGGGAAAGAGAGAGATAGAGGGGAGGCATGATGAAAGGTGACTATGGTATGGCACAATGAGTCACTGCACACCCTGTCACGTGCGGGGTAGGAGACGCACGAAAGTCTCTATACATTAGTTCCATTAGCAAATGCTCTAAAGACGAGCATCTAAGCCTGTCTCGCTCAGAAATCGTAACAAGCACTCTAAGCTGCGTTGGGCGTGATCCAAAAGTTCCCAAGCACCACGAAGATGAGAATGTTTGTCATATTCTTTTGGAGTGCGTAAAGTACGCAAATGAAAGAGAAAAATTAAGGAAGAGACTAGCAAGTTTGGACAGACGCCCCCCTCACATTAAAAAAATTAATTGGACCATGTCCTGACATGAATCTTCAGAAAAAGGCGAACACCTTCCTGAAAGACTTCTTAGTGGACACCGGTCTGGATAAGCGCTTGTGATATACAGATATGTGTTGTTACATACGGAATGATGTGTCATACTGTGGGCAAAACTAGAAATGTGTACGTGTGGACACTTTACTGCAGTGTAAACTTCTGGAAGCAAACTGTTGGTTTTTTTTTTTTTTTTTGTAGTTGCTCATTGTGTATTTTGTGTAATTTTCTCTTTTTTTTTCTTTTTAGTGGCAGAACTCATAGATATGGAGTAGCCGAGGTATTATGAACCTCAACCTCTCCACAGCAAGACAGGTAGAACAGAACAGAACAGAACAGACGCGGTACCGAATCTCGGCCGCGGTACCTTATTTCGACGGCGGTAAGTAGCTAGAGACTTGTGTAGTTAGGTATCCGTGTACGTTAAAATTCCCCAGGTGGTCAAAATTTCCGGAGCCTTCCACTACGGCGTCCCTCATAATCAGATAAAACCCCAACAATTATCGTTATCAAAGTTAGCCGACTGATTTAAGGGATCGAGTGACCGCTTCTAAACTGGAGTAAGGTAGCGTACTGGGCGAGTTGGTGTAGATTCATGACAAAGCGTAGCGCGAGGAAGACGAGACACAGGAAAAAATACACAGGACAAGCGCCTGTCCTGTGTATTTCTTCCTGTGTCTCGTCTTCCTCGCGCTACGCTTTGTCATGACGCTTCTAAACACCGTATCTATCTATCTATCTATCTATCTATCTATCTATCTATCTATCTATCTATCTATCTATCTATCTATCTATCTATCTATCTATCTATCTATCTATCTATCTATCTATCTATCTAGCCGCCTACGACTTTGTGCTCTCCTGGCCGTATCGTTAATGGGATTTACACCAAATTTGGTACGGCATAACATGACTGTATGAAGAACATAAATGTCTGGTCATATCATGAAAATCATGACTAACTTGTCATGAAAAGTATGATTTACATGCCACGCTCATGGCGCGCTCGCGGCCGTTTCGTTAGCTTGACATACACCAAATTTGGGATTGAGTGACATGACTGTATGACGAACATAAATGACAAGTGGTAATATGAAAATAATGACCTGTCATGTCCGACATGACTTGCATTCCACGCTCATGGCGCGCTCGCGGCCGTTTCGTTAGCTTGATATACACCAAATTTGGTATTGAGTGACAGGACTGTATGACGAACGTTAATGACAAGCGGTAATATGGAAATCATGACATCTCATGAGCGACATGACTTGCATTCCACGCTCATGGCGTGCTCGCGGCCGTTTCGTTAGCTTGATATACACCAAATTTGGTATTGAGTGACATGACTCTATGACGAACATAAATGACAAGTCGTAATATGGAAATCATGACTTGTCATGTGCGACATGACTTGCATTCCACGCTCATGGCGCGCTCGCGGCCGTTTCGTTAGCTTGATATACACCAAATTTGGTACTGAGTGACATGACTGTATGACGAACATAAATGAGAAGTGGTAATATGGAAATAATGACTTGTCATGTGCGACATGACTAGCATGCCACGCTCATGGCGCGCTCGCGGCCGTTTCGTTAGCTTGAGATACACCAAATTTGGTATTGAGTCACATGACTGTATGGCGAACATAAATGACAAGTGGTAATATGGAAATCATGGCTTGTCATGTGCGACCTGACTTGCAGGCCACGCTCACGGCGTGCTCACGGCCGTTTCGTTAGCTTGATATACACCAAATTTGGTATATCGCGACGTGACTGTATGAAGAACATAAATGACAAGCCGTAATATGGAAATCATGACATGTCATGAGCGACATGACTTGCATTCCACGCTCATGGCGCGCTCGCGGCCGTTTCGTTGGCTTGATATACACCAAATTTGGTATTGAGTGACATGACTCTATGACGAACATAAATGACAAGTCGTAATATGGAAATCATGACTTGTCATGTGCGACATGACTTACATTCCACGCTCATGGCGCGCTCGCGGCCGTTTCGTTAGCTTGATGTACACCAAATTTGGTATTGAGTGACATGACTGTATGACGAACATAAATGACAAGTGGTAATATGGAAATCAAGACTTGTCATGTGCGACATGACTAGCATGCCACGCTCATGGCGCGCTCGCGGCCGTTTCGTTAGCTTGAGATACACCAAATTTGGTATTGAGTCACATGACTGTACGGCGAACATAAATGACAAGTGGTATTATGGAAATCATGACTTCATGGGCTACATGACTTGCATTCCACGCTCATGGCGCGCTCGCGGCCGTTTCGTTAGCTTGATATACACCAAATTTGGTATTGAGTGACATGACTGTATGACGAACATAAATGAGAAGTGGTAATATGGAAATCATGACTTGTCATGTGCGACATGACTTGCATGCCACGCTCATGGCGTGCTCGCGGCCGTTTCGTTAGCTTGATATACAGCAAATTTGGTATTGAGTGACATGACTGTATAACGAACATAAGTGGCAGGTGGTAACATGAAAATCTTGGAATGCATGTCATCTACAATGCCATTTACATGCCACGCTCATGGTGCGCTTGCGTCCAGTTGGCTAGCTTGACATACACCAAAATTGGTATATCGCGACGTGACTGTATGACGAACACAAATGACAGGTCGTAACATGTAAAACATGACATTCAAATTATGTAAAGCATGATTTGCTCCTTTCTGGCTGCTTCGCATTACATCGATTCGCACAGTGCGTGGGATCTGCCGGCTTTTTTACTGTTGATTTCGGGAAACATATATCGCAAGTTTAGTAAATATGTATCAATATACGCCTTTTCAATGGTTCGCGGTTGTTGGAAAATGATAAACTATGATTTTCTGCCCGGCGCCTGTCCACCTATTGGCTCAACAAACTAAAATGGACTCCACAATTAACCCTTTGAGGCGCTGTGTACACAATTGGGTACACCACGTGTTTTTGCTAGTTGTGTCAACTAGCGGCTATGAAAGAGCAAGATATATCGAGGTTGGATGAATTGAACCCCTTGCGTAATTAATTTGCCTTCATTTAACTTCACCTTGCGGTGTAATGTTGCATATGATCACTTTGACAAAGGCGCTAACACGTTCGACGAGCCATTCGACATGCCGCTTCCTGCGAGACATGTGAAAAGTATAATTTTTCTTCGCTCAAAATGAACATAAGCAAAAATGAATTTGCACTATAATTTTAGCCTGAGATTTCGTTCTATTTATGCCAAAACAGAATTTCGATGAGTTCAGGATAAATAGATATTTAATTACAACTTAATTCATATTAGTTACCATAACACACGTAGATCAACCTATATGGCGACATTATTTTGGCTGCTATGGAATATTGAGTGCCTTGAAATAATGTTGCGTCTGTTTGACAAATTTGCAGACAGTTCTTCGTAGGTGTCGTCTGAAAGGATTAACTCAGTAACCATCGTCACTGTTACTGGAATGAGCAACACAAGACCGGACAACTGCTAATATGTTTCTGCCGCACCTGAATAGCGAGGTACAAGAGCTGAAAGGCCTGACTTCATTTGATACCTGTTCAGCGTGGCCGCCTTGTCGTTGTTTCTGATTTCGCCGATCCTTTCACCACGCCCTCAAAAAACGGCGTTCGGATTCTGTAGGCCTCAGGATGCTGATATTTCTCGGTCCCTTGGAACGGCACTCTCATTGCGGCGACCTTGAGACGATGTTATCCTCAATGAAGCTAACCCCACTGAGCGTTTGGCCAAACACGATAAGAGCGAGTTTCTATCGACTTAGCCATCTCCGTTAAATTAGAGTGCAGTCGCCTTCCTTCCTGCGTAGCACGGGTGCGGCAAGCTGTGCATGCACGGAAAGTTACCGCTACGGAACGGAAGGACTACGTTCAGCGAACTCTCCATCTCCTGACGGTGCAGCCATGCTTAAGAAATAGCCTGAAACGATTGCACCCTTAATAAATGAAGCAGTAGCAACAGCAACAACAGCTGCACGATATATTAGAAAACAACTACGCTAGCACTCTTGTGGTTATTATTTCACGGAAAATAGTGAATATTCTAATAGAAAACGCTGGGCGAAACCTAAATACGTCCTTCCAATGGGCGCCAAAACTCATAGCGCGTATGAGCCACAAGCGATACTCTATTCTTTAAAAAAGAATGACTAACGATTAATCATTTACAATCTCAGCTATTAATCGGTGAGTCCTTATCAATTGGAGTTCTTTTTCTCGTCGATTAATCGATTAATCAATATTTCTCGCGGGTGCATTTTAAAAATACTTTTAAAAAATTGGGGGGACCCTTAAGCGATCGCCTTTAAGAGTTGAACGCGATAGCGATATCCTGTCCTAGTAAGTACTCCAATTAGTTAGTGCATACTTCGTAATGGGTAGCATGCTTTAAACCACGAGCAATTATAAGCGGCAAATGTTTTGGAACTTGCTATGCACCCACTACGTGGTGTTAAGGGAATACGCGCAGTAACGTGTGTGCCTTTTGTAATGGGTGGCCAGCTTTGCACCACGATGTCATTTTGATCCACGATGTCATTATGTTCTGACGCCCGATGGCAATGTACGCTTGTACCACGCAATATTACTGCGATATTACATGTATTGTGACGCCTGTATAAAGAGCGCGTGTGTTTGTAAAGCATGAAAGTTATTTTCACTGCATTTCCAAGCAGAGGAAGTTATCTTCAATGTAACTCCAAGCAGAAGCACCGGACAGCCACGAACATTTTCTTGCGTGAAAACACGTCACAAAATATGCACATACATCCCACGATAACACACACAACATGCCATCAGTCCTACTTGAACTAGTTCCGTCCACCCAATATTCCTTTAAGGCCACCAGCGGCTTTGTTATCGACAGCCATTCGGGTGCACCCTCCTCTACTTTTATATTTTCAATCAAGGCAGAGATACTCTGCCTAATGTAAATCCGCGCTGGCTCAGCGTCCGGCTCGCAGAAGTATCCAGCCATCTGAGCCCGCCATAAACGGTGGAGGCCATTCGGCATTATTAAATCAAATAGGACACAGAGCGACGCCATTCATTGAAGCCTCTCCGGAAAAAACACTATATATGCCCGTATTCACAAACGAAACTTATACTTAACTTATGACTTAAGTAAGCGATCGGCACTTAACGCGTTTCACAGACCAATCTTGTACTTAAGTTAAACTTAAATTGGCACTTAAGTACCAGAAAGTAAAGTACAGCTACTGGCTACCTTAAGTGCTACTTTCGCGGTTTTTTCTTCAAACAATATGGCCGACCACTACGGCTGTGTCGCCGACTTCACCGACTTTGCTAGCCGTGTGGAAAAAATTAAACAGGATGAAGCATATCGTTACGCACAGGCGTTGCAGCCAGTTCTCAGGGTTTGGCAGAATCCCATTGAGGCTTATAGGACGACGCAGTATTCCTGTCGCAGTACTGCGTTTTCAAGCTAGTGGTGCTACGCCTCTTGGTAGTGCTGCCACTGGGCCCAAAGGACAACGAACGCGGTCAACCCGTTCCGGCTCAGCATGCCGATGACATGCGTGAAATATATTTTAGAGGTGAGGTTCTTTCGCTTGCTTCATTAAGCAGTTTTAGTCAGGCGTCTGCAGCAGCTCGCCAGACGCAGGCTTTGATGGCAGCTCGCATCCAGCTGCTGCGGGCGCTCAACCACATATATCGGCAGCTTGTGTCTGTGGAACAGCTGTGGACACCCGAATAAACGGAGCAAGTGAAAGATACTCGCCTGTTCTTTTTTAATTATTGATTCCTTTCATATGGCAACACTCCAATTTTTAAGAAAGAAGGGAACGCACACGGGCGCTCTGAAAATAAATGACCATAGAGAGAAACGCAAAACGCTGAAAAGCAGAAAAATAATCCAAGGAGTGAAACGCTCGTATGGTGACGAAAGAACCGCTCGTGTTGCATGCGATAACTCAGCACAGTAACAAACACTTGTAGACGACAAAATAACCGCGAGTTGAGACGACCACTTTATATCGACGGCCGCTGAGCGGCGGCTGCTTGTTGTGGCCAGCCGAAGGCTTAAAACCGACAAAAGCGAGAATTATTTATTCCACCTCTCACGAAGTGTACCTTTATAAAGCCTAGAACATTTACGGCCAGTGTTCCGCGAAAGTTACAGCAATTTATTGGTGCTTTATTTAATGAAACAAGTATGAAAACTTCTATAGCCTCGTTCCCAGGAGTTATACTTACCTAGAAAAGTGCTACTTTCATAAGTGAGCCTTAAGTGCAGTTTTTGAAACTTTCCCCAAACTTAACTCAAACTTATACTTTCCTCATACTTTCATAAGTGTAACTTATCGCCCAACTTAAGTTATGTTCTTGAATACGGGCCTATATCAACCTCATCTAGTGGAAGGAGCCTCCTTAACGCATCTAATATTCTGTGGCAAAACCGTAGAATTCCGCCAGGCGTCAAAACATGTTAATTGCGCAACGAGAGTGTGTTTTAATGGCCCACCGATTACAAGGCGCCCCTACATGTTTAATCATCATCATCATCATCATCATCACCACCAACAACAACAATATCAGTGAAATCATCAACAAAGCGAACAGCTGCGTGCGTTCGCGTGTTGCCTTATGGACGCGTAGTGGGCCCTTCGCTGATTCCAATAGAAAGAATTATGGCGGATGGGCACTTAACAACTGCACTTAGAGTAGGCATTCTAGGATAGTTCGAAACAGCCAATGTTACGCGCATAGACGTTAATTTCCTCGTGGCACGGCCGAGGCATCCACCGAGAACCGAAGCGAGGCCAGCAATTGAGAAGGCGATGTGCACGAATCCCGAGTACGCGATCACGTTCTACCCTTGAAGGCGAAGTTCAAGTGTCCTGCAAGTTTTTAACGCGAGAGCGTTAAAGAGCTCGTTTCGCAGAAATTCCGGCGTCGGTGTCAGCGTCGGCGTCGTTGGTTGAGAGCGAAAAATCATCATCTTGTCCGTGACCGGACAATCGAGAAAGATGCAAATAAAATAAATAATAAAAATTTCCGGGTCCGAGTGAGGATCGAACCCGGGCAGCCTGCGTGGCAAGCAGTTGTTCTACCACACAGCCACACAGACATTTCCGAGCAAAGGAAGTGAAAAGAACTTCCTTTGCTCGGAAATGCAGTGAAAATAACTTCCATGCTTCGCAAACGCAAGCGTCCTTTATATAGGCGTCGCAATATAACATGTAAAAATTACACCATCTCCCGCTAAAGGGAACCATGTGTAGATGTGAAGCAGCGGGCGCTAACGCTTACACTGGCGGTGGCGTTGACGCTGGCGCTATCGCAGCGTTGCGCAGGAGAGAAAACTGAGGAGGCGCAAAGCACGCAGTGGTGGAGCGGTGTTTCCTACTGGAACATGCCAATCGCTGCTAATGGGCAATGAGAGACAGAAGACTCCGACTGGACACAGAGACCCGCAGTCGGCTTTTAGTTAACGCGCACGCTGTGAATTTTTATTGTTCAACAACGCACAGGAGAAATCTCCCACCGGCACCACATTGGAGGTCAAGATCCATTGCCATATATACGGGATGGACAATGAACGGTTGTGCAGCGCGAGCAGTCGGTTTTTTCAACCAAGAAACTCGCTAGCAGACGCTGCTTGCGTCGGCGTCTCGAGGCGAGAGAGGGGGGGTAGCGTAGGAGAGGAGAGAGAGGGGGGGGGCGCATGCGCAGTGGGGGGTGTGGACGCTGTGGGCAGGGATGCCTAGAGGAGAGAGGGGGGGAGCGTATTAGAGGAGAGAGGGGGGGGAGCGTATTAGAGGAGAGAGAGGGGGGGGACGCGCATGCGCAGTGGGAGGGCGGGGGAGGGATGCCTAGAGGAGAGAGGGGGGGAGCGTAGGAGGGGAGAGAGGAGGGGAGGCGCATGCGCAGTGAGGGTGTGGTTGCCGCGGGGAGGGATGCCTAGAGGAGAGAGAGGGGGGAGAGGAGGTTTTTTTTTATTTTTTATTTTTTTTTTAAAGGTTTGCGCATGCGCAGTAAGGGTGGTCACGCCGGCACACCACCACCACCACCACCACCACCACCACCACCACCGGATTAAGCTTCGCCATAAGATGCTTCACATCTAATATCCCAGGAATATTGCATGGTACAAGCGTACATTGCCATCGGGCGTCAGAATATGGGACCATCATAAAGATTTCGTTGTTTAAAGCCGGCCACCCATTACAAACGGCACATACCTTACTGCGCGTATTCCCTTAACACCACGTAGTGGGTGCATAGCAAGTATGCAATAAGTGGTTGAAGTAGGCACTCGGGACAGCATATCGCTATCGCGTTCAACTCTTAAAGGCGAAAAGTAAGGGTCCCCCAATTTTTCTTCTGTATATTCATTTCTTTGTGGCGATGGTCTCCGTCTCACGTGACAGTTCGACGGACTGATTGTTTCTCCTTGAGCTGGCATGGAAATGCATACGCATTTTAAATCCCTCACTAAAATATAGAGCCGAGATGGAGGATCGGAGACACAAGTGAGATTTACACTCCGCGAAAATTTACTGCCAACTTCGCGTTTCGGTTGTCTCGGAATGCGGCTGCTGCAGCTCCGTTTCAGGCGCTGACGAACGCTATGGGAAGAAGGTGAAATGCGCCATACCGACCCCGCGCGACAGCAACGTTCTAGGGAAAGCTGCAACCTATATGACAAAACCCTACTGATGCAACTTCAAGGGTATTAAAAGACCTACTTGGAGAACTGTGATAGTAGATTCTGCGTGGATTTGTCATTCTTTCCTTTATTCATTCATTGCAAGCAGCAGGAGGTAAAACTTTATTCAACCAAAGGATTCGGGCACGTACGTCCCAGGGTCCCCGCACGAGACCTCTGCGCTATGCCTTCATGAGTTCATGCAGTTCCATGATGTGGGTGGCCCCTTTAGTGGCGATCTTCTGCTTGGCCGGGTCCGTCGAGCGCAGAAGGGCCGCCCATTCCTCACATGTGGTCAGTCGCTCCGGGCCCCGCGGGGGACCTGGAGCATGGGGGTGGTTGCACTGAGTACAGGACAGAGTGTGTGCTTCTGGTTAGATGCAGGAAAGCAAAGCTAGGCGGAGGGAAGTGTGCGGATCTGAAGGTGGCGCCATAATACTTGGGGGAAAAAAAAATGAAGGAGACTTTGTACATTCCAAAGTGTGTACGGCGAAAGCGTGTGGCCATTCGAATGACTATGCCATGTCTTTTTTTCTTTTACACTCTCAGTGGGATAACACACAAACGGAATATGTGCGTGTTTTCTTTCTTCATTTTTTACCGCCATCGCAGCGAGACGCGAGACTAATCTTCCTCCGTTCGCATGCGTTCGTATTTTCTCGCGCTTTGCGCGTCGCGCAAACGTCATCCGCGTTTCAGCGCTTAAATTGACGGACCCTGTGTAAATTTCAAAGTGTGTTCCGCGAACGCCTGTGTCCATTGAGACGGCATCGGTCAGAATGATTCCAAACGCTGGGCA
>JALIZH010026774.1:0-19324 GCA_030522465.1 Rhipicephalus appendiculatus
CGCCGACGCAGGCAGCGTCTGCTAGCGAGTTTCTTGGTTGAAAAAACCGACTGCTCGCGCTGCACAACCGTGCACTGGCCACCCCGTATATATGGCAATGGATCTTGACCTGCAAGGTGGTGCCGGTGGGAGATTTCTCATGAGCGTTGTTGAACAATAAAAATTCGCAGCGTGCGCGTTAACTAAAAGCGGACTGCGGGTCTCTGTGTCCAGTCGGAGTCTTCTGTCTCTCGTTGCCCATTAGCAGCGATTGGCATGTTCCAGTAGGAAACACCGGTCCATCATTGCGTGCTTTGCGCCTCCCCAGGTTTCTCTCCTGCGCAACGCCGCGATGAGCGCTAGCGTCAACGCCGCTGCCAGTGTAAGCATTAGCGGCCGCTGCTTCACATCTACACATGGTTCCCTTTAGCGGGAGATGGTGTAATTTTTGGTATGGATGGATGCCATGAGCGAGACCGACGCTTGGGCTAAGGTCGCCACCTCGTAGTGTGTTAAGGCGTTGAGAAAATTGCGATTTCCTTTTGAAACATGCCGAATTGGACGAACCGCATAGCAACGACACGATGCATGAGCTTATCGTGGTGGCCGCGGTCAAGATTCGTTAATTCGCCGCTGACCAAAAGCCTGTGAGAGTACAGTGTGAGGTATAAAATACGCGTTTTTACAAACTCCACAATATGGGACCGTGGCGCAGTGGATAGCGTACCCGGCCGCTGCTGTCGCGGACCGAGAGGTCATGGGCTCGATTCCCGGTGACGGAACTTTTGTAGCGTTAGCTACACTGGCCTAGCCAAGACCGTTTCACGCGGCTCATCAAGAGCCGTGCTGCGCATGCGCGAGGATCAGTGATGTCACACAGCTGGCGCACCGGAGCCGGCACCTCCCGCGCACTCCGCCGCCGCCGCGCGCGACTCACCGCTGCCGGTCTGCGCATTCCAGAGGAGTGACGTCGTAGCCGTGGTAGACGCAGTGGCGCCGGCGCGCGCGCGCAGCCTTCGCTGTGCAGTCGCCGTCTGACACTGCGCTGGAGCCGCGGCGCTTCTGACTGGCACTTGCCAGTGTGGTATAGCCATGGAGAAGGAGAGCGCAAATGCTGCTCAACGGCGCAGAAGAGCGGAGAAGCTTGACTCATCGGATCCCGAAGTAGTTGCCTGGCAATTAGCGCCCCAAGCTGGGATTTGGAATTCATGGAAGCAGGATTTGAGCAGGATTTGGGATTCACCACCATTCATCTTGTCTATCAGAGACAGATAATTCCAAATACTGCGTTGGGGCCGTAGAGACGGCAGCGTGTTACTTCACTGATCACCGAGCCGTCTTTGTGGCAATAGAGAAGCAACTTGACGTTGAGCAAAAATAATTATACATGTGCCACATAATACGTATACCGTGTTTGTGTGTCATTGGAGCAGCAGTAAGCATGATAATCAAGCTAATCCTAGACAATCTAGACAATCAGGAAAGCTAAGAATAATCAGCTGAAGCTTTGCTAACGCTACGTATATCCTGGGATAGCCGAGCTAAGCCCCTGCAACATTTTTTCTTTGCGATATGTTCGTGTGCATTTTTTCGACGTCATTTTCGTGACGGATATGATTCACTTAAATCTTGGTGGACCCCAGCATAAAACACTTTCGTGTTAAAATCCCTCCTCATCGTCAAGTACTGAAGACGCGCGCACTCACGTTATATGGAGGCGGTCTGAGACAATTTTAAGGCGAAAAGCCTTTAATGTCTCATGCTCACGTCCGTCTGTCCGTCCGTCCGTACCCTGTAACGGTGCCAGCTTTGGCCTTTCCGCCTCACACTCTCAGCAATCACGTGATGGCACAGCGGCGGCGTCTCGCGGCAACGCTCCTTCGTCAGACGTCTCGTTGCAGCAGTCAATGTGCGCGAGCGTTCCGTCTTATGGCCATCGCTATCGAGTTGAACGCAATGGTAGCGTTTCTCCGCGGTTAGCGCCACTTCTGACCGTGAGGGAGTAGTGACCCTTCCGTAGTTATATGCGTTTTTGCTTGCTGGATGCTTATTTGCTGTTTGCCAAGAACGACGCTAAGACGGCACACTCGCGCGCCTTTCCAGTCCGCCCGTGATTTAACAAAGAATTTATAAACTTTGTGAACGATCCTAATCCGTGACTGAGGCATTGTGGAAGTGGTATTCACACCTCAGAGTTCTTGTGCCCCGGTGTGTCTCTTGCATTAACATTGCGTTTCGCCGCGCTGCCTAAACGGATCTCAGAGGCTACGTAGAAAGCAGCGCGTGGTTCAGGTCTCCGCCGCCAGCTGCTGTTCAGGTCTCCGCCCAGCTGCTATAAAGCCCCTAGATTTTGGAAAGTAGCGGCGTTTCTGGGTCTACGCCGCCATATTGCCACGCGCGTTTCTTTTACTGTATTCGGTTTCCGCCCACAAAGACTATCAGCAGTACTCGGCGCAGACCGCGCCTCATTGTTCCAGAAGCTTCTCGCTTGTAGTAGATCGTTCTGTTAAGATTGCACGCAATACGCTAACACTCAAGATTATTCCAGAGCGCGCGCGACGACTAGTGATAAGGCGCGTTCCAACGATGTTTAGTTGATCGACGGCCGACGCTCTGTTCGCCGCTATCAGTGCCAGTGTGTATTGCTGTAATCTGGCTTTCCGTTTACCGGCCACAAGTTCGGCCCAAATAAACAGTTTCATTTTGAACCTACCGACTGCTGCCTTCGTCGACGTCACGACCACGTGACATCTGGTGGAGGTGCTTCCCGGTCCATGTACCGAACGCCCCCCTCCAACCGTGAGCCAAGCCCACACCGCCAAGGGGACACTGACGTGGACGCTGAGCAGCGAGCCAGCCGCAGGCAGCAAGGTCTCCCACCAGAATACGGACCCCTACCCGACAAGGTCCGGACCACGGCGACGAAGACAACGAGCACGATGACGACCGCAGTGCCCCCCCGCGGCAATCGTGATGCAGCCACCCAGAGAGCCGCCGACGTTGCACGGATCTCCAAGTGAAGACCCCGAAACCTGGCTTGAGACATTCGAAAGGGTCTCAACATTCAACAATTGGGACGGCGACGACAAGCTGCGCCACGTATACTTTTACTTAGACGACGCAGCTAGGACCTGGTTCGAGAATCGCGAGTCCACCCTTCGAACCTGGGACATCTTTCGCGGCACATTTTTGGAAACATTCACGAGTGTCGTCAGAAAGGAAAGGGCTGCAACCTTGCTGGAGACACGGGTGCAACTTCCTAACGAAAGCGTCACTATATTCGCGGAGGAAATGACCCGGCTCTTCCGCCACGCTGACCCCGTCATGTCCGAGGAAAAGAAGGTTCGCTTCTTGATGCGGGGGGTTAAGCAAGACCTGTTTGCCGGCCTTGTACGCCACCCGCCAAAGACTGTCACGGAATTTGTCTCGGAGGCCACGACGATCGAAAAGGCGCTGGAGATGCGTACTAGCCAGTACAACCGCCGCATTCCCTCGAGGACCTACGGGGACGTTCAAGCCCTATATCCCGACGACCTGCGCGACACCATCAGAGCAATCGTTCGGGGGGAGCTGCGCAAATTCTTGCCAACTTCGCAGCCTCAGGTAGAGCCGATCACCGACGTCGTGCGCCAGGAAATCCGGCAAGTTCTTGGAGCACCTGAAACAGTGCAGCGTGAGCCACAAGCGATGAGCTACGCTGCCGCAGCTCGTCGTGACGCTCCCCCCGCCGCGCCCACGTGAAGACTTCGCACCACCGCAGTTCCGCCGCCGGACTTTGCCGCCACCGCCACCGAGGCCATTCCGTCCACCCACCGGCCAGCGTTCCGCTCCGAGGAAGACTGGCGTTTGGCGCGCCCCCTGACCACCGCCCCCCTGTGCTACCACTTCGGAGAAGCTGCCCACACCTATCGCCGTTGCCAGTACCGCCAGATGGGCCTACGCGGTTTCGCCGTCGACGCGCCTCGTCCACAGCGGGGTGAACGACCGCAAGACATCGCCGACTACCTCGCAGGACCTCAGTGGACGCCCCGACGACCGTCCCGCTCACCGTCGCCCGGCCGCTACATGTCACCGCACCGCCGGCAGTACACTGGCCCAAACCGGGGCCGGTCACCTAGCCCTTACCCGGGAAACTAAGGACAGCAACCGATGGAGGTGCGGTGGCTGTTCGACGAAATGCCGAAGATCCTCCGCGGCCGCCGACGACGACAACGCGACGAGACCTGCGCAACACGACGCGAAGCAGACGAAGCCCCTACCGACGAAACCTCGCGGACCGAAGAAAACCTGACGACGCAGCATGGAACCACCACAACATTTCCACGCAGCCGTGATCCAACGCCGCGACCCAACCGCAACGCACGACGACGAACTAGCGACCTCGACGTAATATTCGACGGGCACAACGTCACCGCTCTTGTCGACACTGGAGCCGACTATTCCGTCGTCAGTGGGTCTTTCGCGACGAAGTTGAAGAAAGTAAAGACTGCTTGGCAAGGCCCTGAAATCAGGACCGCTGGGGGTCATCTAATAACGCCGGCCGGTGTCTGCACCGCAAGAGTGACCATCAATAACCGGACTTATCCCGCCAGCTTTCTAATTCTGCAGCACTGATCCAGGGATGTGATACTGGGGATGGACTTCCTAAGTCAACACGGCGCCGTCATCGACCTGAGATCTGAGTCGATAACACTGACTTCAGAAAAAGCATTCCCGCCCCACACGCCGCCGGAGAATCATCCTTTGAATTTAATAGAAGAGCAGGTCACCGTCCCACCTCTTTCCAGCGTCGTTATTTCCGTCGGCACCGAAATACCCGCCAACCTTCAAGGCGTCGTCGAGGGCGATCGGCACCTGCTTGTGAACCGTCAGATTTGCGTCGCAAGAGGCATCACCGAGTTGCGCGACGGCAGAGCAAACGTACTGCTGACAAACTTCAGCCACGAATATAGGCACCTCAACATTGGTACGACGGTCGCCTACATCGAGAAATTCGTGGACACCAGCAATGCTTTCGCCCTCTCCGATACTGCCGAACACTCTTCGACGAATCAAGGTCCCGAAACAGATTTCGACGTCAACCCCAGCCTCCCAAAGCAGAAGCAAGACCAGCTCAAAAACCTGCTCCTGCAATTCAAGAACTGCTTCTCGTCGTCGTCAACAATTCGACAGACCCCAGTCGCCAAACATCGTATCATAACTGAAGAAAGTGCCCGACCAGTCCGTCAGAGCCCGTATCGAATTTCGACGCGAGAACGCGAAGCCGTAAAGAAGCAAGTCGACGAAATGCTACGCGACGACATAATCCAGCCGTCCAAGAGTCCCTGGGCCTCTCCCGTGGTGTTGGTGAAGAAGAAGGACGGGACGCTACGTTTCTGCGTCGACTATCGTCGCCTGAACAAGATCACGAAGAAGGACGTGTACCCCCTTCCACGGATAGACGACGCCCTGGATCGACTCCACAACGCGAAGTACTTTTCATCGATGGACCTGAAGACGGGCTACTGGCAAATCGAAGTCGACGAGAGAGACCGAGAAAAGACCGCGTTAATAACACCAGACGGCCTGTTCGAGTTTAAGGTCATGCCTTTTGGTCTTTGCTCGGCCCCCGCGACCTTCCAACGCGTTATGGATACTGTATTGGCCGTCTTGAAGTGGCAGACTTGCCTTGTGTACTTGGACGACGTCGTTGTGTTGTCCTCGAACTTCGACGAACACCTGCGGCGCCTTGAAGCTGTACTTAAAGCAATCAAGACCTCCGGACTCACCCTCAAGCCAGAGAAGTGCCGCTTCGCGTACGAAGAACTTTTGTTCTTGGGCCACGTGATAAGCAAATCCGGAGTACGCCCCGACCCGCAAAAGACAACCGCCATCGCTGCTTTCCCGCCACCCACCGACAAGAAGGCCGTGCGTCGATTTCTCGGCTTGTGTGCCTATTACAGGCGGTTCGTTAAAAACTTTGCCCGCATCGCCGAGCCTCTCACTAACCTCACCAGGACCGACGTCGAGTTCAAGTGGGAAACACCGCAGGAGGAAGCATTTCAAGAACTAAAACGACGCCTGCAAACGCCTCCATTACTTGCGCATTTCGACGAACACGCCGAAACAGAAGTGCACACCGACGCGAGCAGCGTAGGACTCGGCGCCGTCCTTGTGCAGAGGACGGACGGACTGGAAAGGGTTATCAGTTATGCTAGCCGGTCGCTATCAAAGGCAGAGGCCAACTACTCCACAACAGAAAAGGAGTGCCTTGCCATCATCTGGGCTACATCAAAGTTTCGCCCCTACCTTTACGGCAGGCCCTTCAAAGTTGTGAGCGACCACCACGCCTTGTGTTGGCTAGCTAGCTTGAAAGACCCTTCTGGTCGCCTCGCACGGTGGAGCCTAAGACTTCAAGAATTCGACATTACCGTCGTTTACAAGTCCGGAAGAAAACACTCTGACGCCGACTGCCTGTCTCGTGCCCCCGTCGACCCACCGCCGCTGGACGACCAGGATGATGACGGCTTCCTGGGAACCATAAGTGCCGACGACTTCGCCGAGCGACAGCGAACGGACCCGGAACTCAGGAGCCTTATCGAATACCTCGAGAGCAAGAGCGCCACTTTTCCGAAGGTATTCAAGAGAGGACTGGCGTCGTTCTTCCTGCGAAACGGAGTCCTCCTAAAGAAGAACTTCTCGCCCCTTCGAGCCAAACACCTTCTCGTGGTCCCGTCAGCAATGAGACCAGAAGTCCTCCAGGCCCTACACGACGACCCGACGGCTGGACATCTCGGTGTTTCCCGCACGATCGCAAGAGTACAGGAAAAGTACTACTGGCTGCGCCTTGCCGCCGACGTCGCCCGCTACGTAAGGACGTGCCGAGACTGTCAGCGACGGAAAACACCGCCAACAAGACCAGCAGGCTTCCTTCAGCCGATCGAGCCTCCTCGGCGACCATTCCAGCAGATCGGGATGGACCTCTTGGGGCCGTTCCCAACGTCGACTTGCGGAAACAAATGGATCGTCGTAGCCACCGACTACCTCACCCGCTACGCCGAAACAAAAGCCCTGCCCAAAGGCAGTGCCGCCGAGGTAGCCAAGTTCTTCGTTGAGAACATCGTCCTTCGACACGGCGCCCCAGAGGTTCTCATCACCGACAGAGGCACGGCGTTTACGGCTGACCTAACCCAGGCGATCTTGGGATACAGCCACACAAGTCACCGCCGGACCACCGCGTACCACCCACAGACCAACGGCCTGACCGAGCGTCTAAATAAGACCATCGCCGACATGCTGGCGATGTACGTCGACGTCGAACACAAGACGTGGGACGCCATCCTTCCGTACGTGACCTTCGCATACAACACGGCGGTGCAAGAAACGACGCAGATGACACCATACAAGTTGGTCTACGGACGGATACCGGCAACGACGCTCGACGCCATGTTACCGAACGTCACCGATGAGGAAAACATCGACGTGACCGCCTACCTACAGCGCGCCGAAGAAGCACGACAGCTCGCCCGCCTGCGGATCAAGAACCAGCAGACGACTGACAGCCGCCGCTAGAATCTTCGACGACGGTTCGTGGAATACCAGCCCGGTGACCGCGTTTGGGTGTGGACGCCGATACGACGACGCGGACTTAGCGAAAAACTTCTGCGACGATACTTCGGACCGTATAGGGTGCTTCGACGTCTCGGCACACTCGACTACGAGGTTGTCCCCGACGGCATTTCGAACTCTCAACGGCGCCGCGCGCGACCTGAAGTCGTCCATGTCGTGCGCCTCAAGCCGTTTTACGCGCGGTAGTGAACCTTAGGACTGTCCTTTTTTCTTTCATTGGACTTTCTTGTTTATTGAACTTTCTTGATTTATTGTCATTATTTATTGTTGCATGTATTTTTTACCATGTGTTCTGTTCTAAGCATCGGGACGATGCCTTTTCAGAGGGGGGGCATTGCCACGCGCGTTTCTTTTACTGTATTCGGTTTCCGCCCACAAAGACTATCAGCAGTACTCGGCGCAGACCACGCCTTATTGTTCCAGAAGCTTCTCGCTTGTAGTAGATCGTTCTGTTAAGATTGCACGCAATACGCTAACACTCAAGATTATTCCAGAGCGTGCGCGACGACTAGTGATAAGGCGAGAATGTTCGACGCGTGAGTTATAAAAGCCGGCGCGTTCCAACGATGTTTAGTTGATCGACGGCCGACGCTCTGTTCGCCGCTATCAGTGCCAGTGTGTATTGCTGTAATCTGGCTTTCCGTTTACCGGCCACAAGTTCGGCCCAAATAAACAGTTTCATTTTGAACCTACCGACTGCTGCCTTCGTCGACGTCACGACCACGTGACAATATTGTCGCCGCGCCGTCGACCTCCTCTTTTTAAGGCGAAAGCTATTAATGTCTCATGCTCACGTCCGTCCGTCAGTCCATCCGAGCCCTGGCACGGTGCCAGGTGGCTGCCGGGGCGCGCAAACGCACGCCGGTCGCGTCAGGTCTCTATAGCGCTCGCGCTTTGTTTGCGTACCGTCACTGTCCCCAGCGTTTCCAATCATGCAAGGAGGGAGACACGCGCATCGCGTTCCATTCTGACCGACCCCGTCTCAGTGGACACGGGCGTGCGCATGGACGTACTTTGGAATTGACAAAGTGTCCGTCAATTTAAGCGCTGGAACGCCGATGGCGTCTGCACGATTCGCAAAGCGCGAGAAAATACGAACGCATGCGAACGGAGGCAGATTATTCTCTCGCCTAGCTGCGATTCGTGGCACAAATTTATAAAAGAAAGCAAGCAGACATTCCCTTTGTGTGTCATCCCACTGAGCATAGGCGTGCGCAGGGTTCCCATTCAGGTGGGGCGAAGGCTCGCCGCAGCGCCCCCCTTCCCTATTAAGTCAATGTATGGGGCAGACTTTGAGCCCCCCCCCCCCCCCTTCTTATGTGATTAGGGGGGCGCGGCCGCCCCCCTCTGCCCCCCCTCGTGCGCATGCCTATGCCACTTAGAGTGTAAAAGAAGAAAGACATGGCATAGCCAGTATAACGGCCACAAGCTTTCGCCGAACACACTTTGGAATGTACAAAGTGTCCTTCAATTTTACAGACGATAGTCTTTCTTGGGATACTTCAACGAAAAAATTTTGGTCTGTCTATCTGTCTGTCTGTCACCCGATTCAGCTAGCTACTCGACGACAATTTAACTAATTTCTGAACGCCCAGCCATCTTGAACTGGTGTTTGCGTTCATACTTGTGAACATATTCGATGAAAAAGCAAATACTACGCATACCTGAGGCGCAACATTAATATGTAAGTATCAGGTCGTGTGTTCTTTTATTCGAAAATACAAAGACACGTAATTCTAAAGACCCTAGTGTTTTTTAGGCTGTGCACGAACTGCGACACTTTGCACGAAAAAGCCCTGTGCCGACGATAAGTGCTGCCGCTGGCAGTGGCCCTTGGTTCAGCACAAGTTCATGTTTTTCGATGGCGTCTATATCTACAGCCTGCCCCGCATGCGCGACACTACACAATACAATTCAATCTAGACAAAGACGACAGAAGGATCTTTTCTGGCGTGAATAAACCTTTCTAATCACAAACTTATGGAGCGCCTTCAAGGTACGTGAATTCTCTTTTTCTTAGTGAAATTGAGGCCATGCTGACTCATGGACAATCCCTACTTTTAAAGACGATAGCCTTTCTTGGGATATTTCAACGAATAAATTTTGGTCTGTCTGTCTGTCAGACGATTCAGCCACCCGGCCCAAGTTTAAGCACTTGCTGAAAGCCCAGCCATTTTGAACTGGTGGCTGCGTTCATACCTGTGAACATTGTCGATCAAAAAGCAAATATTACGCAAATTTGAGGCGCAACATCAAAACGTAAGTATTAAGTGGTGTGTTCCTTTACTATAAAATACATAGATACGCAATTCTAAAAACCCCAGTGTTTCTTAGGCTGTGTGAAAATGCGACGCTATGCACGAAAATGCCCTCTGCCGATGATATGGTGCCGACGATATGGTGCTGCCACCTGGCAGTGGCCCTGGGTTCTGCACAAGCTAATGTTTCCCAACGCCACTTCCAGATGGCGTCCATATCTCACGCAGCGCCTCCTGTGTTTTATCAATGCTAGCCAGACGCGGCCAATTCAACCTAGAGTAGGCGCTGTCTGAGGCAAGGCAAAACATAGTAGTACGGCCGGCACAAGACTATCGTCTTTCGACGACATTTGCAACGGAGCACACAGATACGCGGCCAATTTTTTCACCCCCTCTTTCGCGGTGCCGGCGCATCCGCAGTGCTGAATGGCTGGGACGCGCGCTCGCACCTAGTCAGGTGACCCTAATATCACGAGAAACGCGCACAAGCAAACTTCGCGTGCTTTTATTTGACCACGCACGCCATGAAGCATCCATACTGCCTGCTCTGAACGTGCTTCAGAGTAGAATTGTGAGCTTCGTTCTTCGTGGCAATGCCTGGCTGCTGCGCGTGTTATTGCAGCAGCAGCAGGTCAGAGAAAATACTAAGATTATTTTATATCCCCCGATGAGAAAAGAATGCCGTGCGCAGGAAGCAGCCTGCTTTCGCTTCTCGGCGGAGACCTATACTGTGCTGCCACGAAAGTCAAAGTGCACACACCATACGGGTCTTATCTTTATGTACACCCCTTTAATGCTGTCGCGTTAAAATAAGTCAATTAACAAGCGCACAAAAATATCTTGGCCGCTACCCTGAAGGAAATAGCCATACACATGGAAGCAAGGTTGCGTATCTGGCATATGTATTATACGTGGATATTCGAAAGGAAGAGCCACGAGCTTATCGTAATCTCGCTCTATTCTGATAAACTTTACATGCTTAATTCTGTAATTATAAGGTACCATAGTGTTAGAAGCTTTTGTGTGAGCAGTCAGGGTTTTTTTTCTCTTTTTTTTTTTTTAGGAGACAGGCATGTCGCAGAGGTAATGGACTACAATATCTCGATCGTCATTTCGTTGGGACGAAATACAATCATGCGCATTAATTCCACTCTGGCTTTTTGGGGACACGACACGAATTTTTCACATCGGCGTTGGTACGAAAGGGCGTCGGGGCCACTTATGTCGGCGAATTCTTTAAGGAAACCGCCACATTCCTTCTTGGCTACCTTCTTTGAGCTCATCAGGACCACAATCAACGAAAGGAATTTCAGTTTAAACTTTATGTTGCTTACATTATAGGGGCTTAACACGCCTCCGCGTTACGGACAGCCGAAGCGGAGACGGGGGTAAACCGCTCGGCCGCAAGTTGGTACTAATTCTTTCGAAGTGCTTACGCTTGTATTTATTGAAGCGCATTAAAAATTATATCTGCCACTGTGTTTTACCTGACGCCTACTTTCCTCCAGACGGTTTTTTAAGCGACAGAATTTCGTATAATGCTTCAAGGAACCGATTAAACAGCTATGCGTGGTGATAGAATTCTCGCCCTGTTTCTAACAACACATCTCGAACGTTCGCTACCTCGACGCTAGTTCCAACCACCCTTTCCACCATAAGGCAGCGGTAGTATCATCTCTACTCACCCGTGCACAGAGGGTCTGTTCTTCGGAGGATAGCGGGCAGATGAGGAACAGAAGATCAGATCCAACCTCCTAAACAACGGCTACTCTAAAGCTTTCATTGCGAGGTTTGCAAGCCGCCAGGCCCGTTCCCCCCCCGACCCCTTCAAGAGGGCACTGACCCGTCGCCTCCAAAGCATGGGCGCGTCTGCATTCCCTACGTCAAGGGCACCAGCGAAGCGCTCGCACGCGTTCTCTCGAGGCAGGGAATAAAAGTGGCGCATAAGCCAACGTCTACTCTCGGCCGCTTCTTCCCGCGCCCAAAAGACAGGCCACCTAAAGAGAGAGCGCAAGGAGTGGTCTACTCTATCCCTTGTGCGGATTGTGGCGCGTCGTACGTGGGCGAGACAAAAAACCTTTCAGAGAGGCTGCGACAGCACCGGAACGACGTCCGCAAGTTTGACCGACAAAGGAGCGCGCTGGCAGAGCACAGCGAGGTTAACGACCACCGCATCGCCTTTGACAACTCCCGCGTCGTCGAGTGTGAGGTCAGCTTCCACAAGCGGCTTTTCGTGGAGTCGTGGCATATTCAGGCAACTCCTGGAAACCTGAACCGGTCGGCTGGCGCGCTCCCGAGTGTATACGACAATGGGCTACGGCACGTCGGTGAAAACAAGCTCCACCCCCCGCCTTGAGAAGAAGGCGCCAAAAACTCTGCTGATCCCTGGTGCCACTCAGTCACCCCTGAAGAAGGGTCCGAGCTGGACCCGAAACGTCGGGACTCTTCATTTTAAAGTAAAACCATGTTATTACTTTAATTGAACAAGTTGGTTGGTGTCCCTTTCCCAAAGTTATTTCCTTCCCAACCAGAGAGAAGTCTCTCAAATGTTCACCTTTAAATCTCGAACGTGTATTCGCAGATGTGCTAGAGCATATCAGTGATCATCGTGTTATACATTGCATCTTTAATGCGCAAACTGGGAAGAAACTGCGCCAAAGAAAAGATATTTATGACTATTCTAAAGCGGATATGGAAGGCTTCAACTTCGAGCTTTTTGAATTTTACTTGTCATCCTTGGAAACATGTGGAAACGTGTTCTTTGCATCATAACTGGGTCCCTTTCGTTAGCCACTGTTAAAGACAAGGAAGAGATACATTCCAATAAGATAGGCGTATATGATACAGGAAACAAGCCGTGGTTTGAGCGAGTGATGAAACGATGTTTAAATTCAAACGAGCGCTTCATTCAAAAAGAACGCGCTCAAAATTCCTGGATGCTAGATCACAATATTCATCGTTTTCTAAGGAATATACACTACAGAATGAGACTGAAAAATGTTTTTCAACCAGGATATTTCTCAATTCTTAAAAACAGCCCCCCCCCCCCCCAAGAAAAACAATTCGGGCAGTTTGTACAAAGTCGCACAAAGCTCGGCACAGTGAAGCACGGGCCCCTCGTCGCTTGTAGTCATCGTGGACCGACACGTCAAGCTTCGAGATGCCCGTCTTCCTCCTCAGTCTGTATTTCTCATTGATTTCTGTGCTACACTTTGCTCTCTCCCCTCCTGCTCACCGTCACATCTCTCCGCCATCGCCTCCGCGGTGCACCCTCGCCCTTCTGCAGTGACTGCGAAGAGAATGAAACCGTGGCGCATCTCTTCCTCTCCTGCCCCGCCCTCTCCATCCACCGCGAAGTGCTCGCGCGTGCCTACAAGCAGCTGGGACTATCGTCTGCTACTGTGGACGACATTCTACACCCGGTAGGATCGCCTCATCGCGTGCGCTCTGCTCTGCGCACAGTCCTTAACTACATCGACGACGCACAACTAGCTAACCGCCTTTAAACCACGCAGACCAAGCCTGGAGCTGACGGCAAGGAACCTCTGCTTTCTGTGCTGCCGGTGCCCTGTCTGCATTCTCCAAGCCCCCTACTCCACTCTCACTCTTACTCTGTATTTTCCCCCATTCCCCCAAGTGTCGCGGTTGTGGTGTCCTCGCCTGAGAGACAGTTACTGTGTCACTCCCCCGTCCTTCACCTTTTCTCCAAATCAGAATCTCTCTTCCGCGCCACGGACACTTCCCGTTCCCACCCCTTGCTACTGTTATATCTGCTAGCGTGCCTCTCTAGCAGAGTGGTTATCACACTCGCCTTCGAATCTAGGGTACGCGGGTTCGAATCCCGCTTTGTGAGGAAATATTTGATCGGAATTCTCTGCCTTTATATTTTTTTTCCGTCTCTCTGTTTGTTGTTTCTCCTTTTCTCTCTCTCTTTCTCTCTGTATTCGTTTTCAGGGTTACTGCAGGCGACGCCGTAGCGGTGACTAATGCGATTTGCCCAAATTCTCTGGCGCATACCCGTTCGTGATGATGATAGCTTTCGGGCACAGTCACACATTTTATGCGGAGCTAAAATGTGACACAGCAGCGCTGTGTGTCGATCCCTTCTCTTCCTTTGTCTTCGTTTTCTGTGCGCTGTTTATCTTCAAATATGTATGCGGAGCTAGCTTCACGGTTAAAGATTTTAAATGCGAAGCATTTCTTTGCGTAACTGTAAGCACTTTTGCGTTTCTATCTACGTATCTATCTATCTATCTATCTATCTATCTAGCCGCCTACGTCTGGGTGCTCTCGTGATGGCCTCCTTAACTTGGGGTAGACCAAAATTTGGGTGGGAGGGTAAGAGGTATTGACGAATATGTCTGGCTGGTCATGACATCAATAACGTGAAAATCCCTTCGCGTACGTCGTCAAACTCATTTCTCCAGACACGTGTTGGCTCATACCCGTATACTACGGGCCGCGGAATGCGGGTATGCGCCACAGGACTTTGACAATTTATATCTACCCAGGAACGGCGAGAACAGGCATTGGAAATTTAAATGCGAGAGCGATAAGAGAAACTGACATCGGTGGCGTTGACACTGGTAACTTAAAGGCGACAGCGTTAAGAAAAACGGACATCGGCGGCGTTGACGCGAAGAATACAAAGAAAAGACATCAGAGTCCCAGCAGGAATCGAACCCAAGAATTCCATGTGGCAATCAAGCATTCTACGACAGAGCCACGTCAGGTCTTGAAACTGCTTTGCAAGAACACCCTACGCAGGCGTAATGTTGGTGAAACGTATATTGTGGTTGCAGTGCTGGCTATCTAATTTTATAAACATTACATACGTACTCCTATGACGAAGGAGTCATGTCGGGTTAACGTCAGTTGTATACTTAAGCGCCATCCACTGTAGTTGGTTTACGTAGCACTATCCAGGGCTATCTTCCTTGCAAGCATAAGCTCTACTATCAGCTTACGGCTTCTAGTGTTGGCCATAACCATGTTTCCGTTGGCATCGTTACAAAACTGTAAACAACTGCTTATATGAAACATATGCGACTGTTCAGCATGTCTGTGCGTGCAACATTTGTACATATCTTTAGCGTCATTTCATAACGCTTCGCTCAATAAAAAAATACAACCAAGGCACCTTACCTCCGGATGCTTCGCATAACATCGATTCCCAGGGTACGTGGGACCTGCCGAATTTTTGTAATGTCATTTCACCGGCACGTCATAACAAATTTCATTGGTATGACGCTGAGCCTGGTGCTGAAATTGATGTCTTGGATGTTGCTGATCGCTTTAAAGAATTTTTTTTACCATTGTGTTTATTGAAGAACGGCCTTCAACATATCACAGCTGTTTCCCGCAATTTAAATGGTTATGGAACATATTACTGTAACCTGTGACAGTAATGTTAAAGCTACCGAGCGTTTGAAATCGTTTTCTAGTCCAGGTCTTGAGGGTATTCGTACTAAGCTACCAAAAATGACTAAACCCAAATGCGGTTCTTACACTTCCAGTTTTGTTCCAACAGAATTTTGGAGCTGGCGAAGTTCAAGAAGAGAGAAAATTGGCACATGTCATAGCGATGTATAAAACCGATGCCAGAAATAAACTAGCCAACAATAGACCCATATATTTAACGTCTGTTGTGTGTAAACTACAAGAACATGTCTTATTGTGATGGAATTTACCAGGTCTTTGGGCCCAGGACCGCTAGCCAAGGAATAATCGAGCCACGAGTGCACACACACACACACACACACACACACACACACACAAATATATTTACAGACAAAGGGAAATGTTAAAATAGAGTGACAAAAGATAGTCTGTCGCGTATAGTCCTGTGCTAACTGCGCGTCTGAATTTAAAGTCTCTCGCCGTGTTCATCTGGGGCTCGTTCAACGCTGATCGCTCGGGACAGCGCGCCTCTGGCTCCTCAGCGTGAGTCGGCTCACTCCAGGACACGGCAGTCTTGCGCAGCCGCAACAGCACGGTACTGGTAGCTTGGCAGCTCAGCAACCACCATGTTTGTCCCGGCAGCACACCGGGGTCGTGCCAGCCACCTGGAACGGCAGCCGGAACAGCGGCCCACAGCAAACCGGAACTCTCGGCAGCTCTGGACGGCAGCGGGAACAACGGCACCTTGCCTGGTCCCTGGGCCAGTCACCCAGCCGGAAGGCAGGCCTCGTTCTTTGGTTGCCCAGCTGTCACAAACGGTAGCTGGAACCGCAGCGCATCACCTGGTCCCTGGGCCAGTCACCCAGCCGGAGTCCAGGAACAGCCAGCGCCTCGAGGAGGTTACCCAGTTCCCCGGACCGGACGTCCAGCCGAGAACTGTCTCGAACGCTGCTCCGCCTCGATCGCTGCTCTGCCACGAACGCTGGCACGCGCTTTTCCGATCCCGTGCATTCTTCCTTGTCGTCTTCCACGGTGATCGCGCAGTTTCGGTTTCGTTGTTCTACCCCATATCACAATATTCCCCGGTTTTAAGAAAGTTGTTGACAACTTTTCTGCTGGGTAGAAGAAACAAAACACATTGTCATACAGTTATGCGGAAGAAGTCACTACGGGTCCATTTGTCCGTGGACATAACCACCGCACAACACGAATCGTGAATAATTGTCTAGGTATACTAGCACATCTATTGTTTGCACAACACTATTTAGTAAATGGGAGTTATACCCTACTCAAAAATCACTTATGACATTGTAAAATATTCTTTGAACAATGCTCTTAACATAAGCTTTTAACAATGACCGTACTTCTGAACTCTGTTTATCGGTCCACTCTTCAGACAGCCTCACGTCAGTGGCCATCTGCGTACGGAAGAGACTCGGAGGATGAATGTCTTGCGGAACATCGTCACTGTATGACTGCTCTTCCAGTTTCCAAGAGTCTTTGTGGACCTTGGTCACGACAGAGACCTACTGCGTGGGAACCGGTTCGCGTTCCTCGTACCTCTTTAGCATATTGATGTGAAATATCTTCCTTTTGGCGCATAGGTTCAAAACATAGTCGACATCATTTTTGCGTTCGACTACTACAAATGGGCCTTTCCACTGCATTAGCAGTTTGTTTGTGTCAGTAGGCAGTAATATTAGTACTTTATCGCCTACATTTAACTTGCGCGGACGGCTCTTTCGGTCGTAGTAGTATTTCTGCTTTGCTCGCGCCTTCTCCAGTTCCTCGTGGGCAAGCTTGCACGGATATTCGAGGCGATTCCGAAGATCAAAAAGGTACGTGTAAATTGTGCGAGTTTCGCCTTCGAGGTCTTCATTCGTCCAGAGTTCCTTGAGCACCGTTAGTGGTCCTCTGACGTGTCGACCATGAATGAGCTCGAATGGGAGAATCCCAGGCTTGCTTGCGGCACTTCTCTGTAGGCGAAAAGCAGTGGTGCAAGGTATCTGTCCCAGGAACAAGGTTTTTCCTGGCACATCCTTTTCAACATTGTCTTTAGGGTTCCGTTGAACTTTTCAACTAGTCCATTCGCCATTGCATGGTATGGTGTTGTCCGAAGAAACTTCACAGCCAACAGACGACCAACTTCTTTCATGAGCTCTGATGTAAAGCTCGTCCCTTAGTCGGTCACAATCTCTTTCGGTAGACCAACACGAGAAAAAAATTCGGCAGGTCCCACGTACCCTGGGAATCGATGTTATGCGAAGCATCCGGAGGTAAGGTGCCTTGGTTGTATTTTTTTATTGAGCGAAGCGTTATGAAATGACGCTAAAGATATGTACAAATGTTGCACGCACAGACATGCTGAACAGTCGCATATGTTTCATATAAGCAGTTGTTTACAGTTTTGTAACGATGCCAACGGAAACATGGTTATGGCCAACACCAGAAGCCGTAAGCTGTTAGTAGAGCTTATGCTTGCAAGGAAGATAGCCCTGGATAGTGCTACGTAAACCAACTACAGTGGATGGCGCTTAAGTATACAACTGACGTTAACCCGACATGACTCCTTCGTCATAGGAGTACGTATGTAATGTTTATAAAATTAGATAGCCAGCCCTGCAACCACAATATACGTTTCACCAAATTACGCCTGCGTAGGGTGTTCTTCCAAAGCAGTTTCAAGACCTGACGTGGCTCTGTCGTAGAATGCTTGATTGCCACATGGAATTCTTGGGTTCGATTCCTGCTGGGACTCTGATGTCTTTTCTTTGTATTCTTCGCGTCAACGCCGCCGATGTCCGTTTTTCTTAACGCTGTCGCCTTTAAGTTACCAGTGTCAACGCCACCGATGTCAGTTTCTCTTATCGCTCTCGCATTTAAATTTCCAATGCCTGTTCTCGCCGTTCCTGGATAGATATAAATTGTCAAAGTCCTGTGGCGCATACCCGCATTCCGCGGCCCGTATTATACGGGTATGAGCCACACGTGTCTGGAGAAATGAGTTTGACGACGTACGTGAAGGGATTTTCACGTTATTGATGTCATGGCCAGCCAGACATATTCGTCAATACCTCTTACCCTCCCACCCAAATTTTGGTCTACCCCAAGTTAAGGAGGCCATCACGAGAGCACCCAGACGTAGGCGGCTAGATAGATAGATAGATAGATACGTAGATAGATAGATACGTAGATAGAAACGCAAAAGTGCTTACAGTACGCAAAGAAATGCTTCGCATTTAAAATCTCGATTAGTGCTTCGGCCACGTGCACTGCATCGATTGCAGGTAGTGCTACTGCATCGGCATACCAAGTGGCAAAGTCTATGAGCGTGAGCACGTATCGGTTTCCGCGTTCTGATTTTGGTGACAGCGGACCGATCAAGTCGACCGACACACGCTCAAAAGGTGTACGTATTAAAGGCATATTGCCTAATGGCGCAACACCAACTTTGCCTTTTGGTGTTGTTCGTTGGCACAGATCGCAGGATTTGACAAAGCGTTTGACGTCACCATGCAGATCTGGCCAATAAAAATCTGCGAAGACGCGATCGGTTGTTCGCCTTATGTACTGATGTCCGGCCATAAGACCTTCGTGGGCCACCTCCAGTACCGATCTTCTAAACGCTGTTGGCACGACAAGCTCGTTAAAGGTCCTGCCTGTAGAAAGTTGGTACTGGCGGTACAGAAGTCCAGCTTTTTCGAAAAACGAATAGCAGTGGCCTTTCCGCGCTTTGAAGTTTTTGCCCACTTTAGCGGACAATGACTTCAGCGCCTTGTCATTGTGCTGCTCCTCTGCAAGTTTTTTCTTTAGTTACGTCTCCAAGCTTTATGACTGGTGCACATAACGGCGTTGTCTTGTCACCTTGCGGCTTGATCGTGACGGAAACGTTATGAGGCATGTCTTCTACACGGAAGTTTGCCGATGTATCATCGCTTCCATCGACGACAGCGCGTCTCCAATTGGGATCTGGCTCGAGGGGTTCTCTGACGCCAGGCAGGTTGCCTAGAACCGCATCATAAAGAGGGTTATCCATACATAATGCCTTTATCTCACCGCGAAAGTACGGTGTATGGATA
>JALIZH010026775.1:0-17411 GCA_030522465.1 Rhipicephalus appendiculatus
GTGTAGCATGGAATGTAGCATAGAGAAAATCCAGGTGATTTCTCTCGAGATTTCGTCTCTCAGGCATAGGTCGGCACTTTAAGGGAGTACTCACTCAAACTCGCTCACCACTATTTTTTCAGCCTTCGCACTCACTCACGTTCACACTCACGTCCACTCACACTCATGAGTACTCACTCACGTTCACACTCACGTCCACTCACACTCACGAGTAATCACTCATACTCAACTCACCACGTTCAAATGAGTGTGAGTGAGTGTGAGTTGAGTGCACTCATGAGTGAGTGTGCCGAGCTCCATAGGTCGGCACTGTAAGGGAGTACTCACTCAAACTCACTCACCACAATTTTTTCAGCCTTCACACTCACTCACAATCACACTCACGTCCACTCACACCCATGAGTACTCACTCAAGTTCACACTCACCTCCACACTCATGAGTACTCACTCACGTTCACACTCACGTCTGCTCACACTCATGAGTACTCACTCATACTCAACTCACCACGTTCAAATGAGTGTGAGTGAGTGTGAGTTGAGTGCACTCATGAGTGAGTGTGCCGAGCTATGCTCTCAGGAACTGCACTGAACACACAGAACAAGTTTTTGCTTATACTCTGTTTAATCAGAACGGAACCCTTTTCCAGCTACAGAACGCTGCTATATAACACATATAATCATGACGTATACGAGGAAGATATATTTCACTTCACGCCTGAGGTAACAAATATCAACGAGACCACAAGATAAAACAGCTCCCGCTTCTTCTCGGCTGAGACCATGAGCGACTCTGCTTCCTGTTGCGCTCTTCCCTCAGGCTTATTTATGGCGCCAACTGTTGACATTGCCACATTGTGCACCTGCATAGCGCATGACTAGTTGCATGCTGCATAGTCAAGGCCAGGAGGGCGGACACTAATTCGAGAGAAACCTGTCGACGTCATGTCCCCACTGAAAAGCGTTTGCTGATTTGTGTGGCTAAAATATCTGCATCATATACACACCTTATACAAACACACCACAACACTGGCAAACGTTCAGTAATAGTTGGTTTATGGATTCGATCGATTAGCTTGTAACACGCTTTCGACATTCCTTAACGCTGCACTGAACAAGGAGAAGTTAAGACGTCGCGAAAGAAGAAAGTGAGGTCGCGCATGGGTATAAGCTGTGGCGATGGCTGAGGGCGAACGGACATATCTAAGGTGCCGGTAAGAGTATGATGGCAAGAGAAGCCGTGGAGCTTAGCATGACGCTGAAAGTTCTGGCCGACAGGAGGTACTCCATCACTCAGATCCGCGGAAATGACACGATTAGCTACAAATGGTGCGACCACTACGAGGCGAAAAGATCTGGGGGTCAAGATCAAGAGCGACAGGTAGACGTCTTCTGCTTACACCGTGGCAGTTGAATGATAGCAGGAGTAATGCCAGCGACATCAGGCGTTATGGGACGAACCCCTGTAGTTGCACATCTTGTACGCGCTTTAATTTGCAAATAAGCACTGACTAATATGAACCTGACGGAAGTTCATTGACTAAATAACCAGGAATATTACAATTTCATGGCGCATTATTCGCTATTAGCATATATGAATTAGCTCTATCTAAAGCGAAACGAGTGTCGCGGGTCACAAAACGCCTAGTACTAGCCACGGTGTAAGTCATACGCTTTATTAGCGCAGAACATAAGTAATGACATGCCGCATCCACCAAAGAAATGCTTTATTCCAACTTTTTTTTCTTTTAATCACCATATCAGGAGGCAGTGTCACGCTTTGCCAGTATAGGCGATACTTGTTTGATTACAGTGCACTTCACGCAACAGATGATGCGCCTAGCGTACATTTCATTTTACTCTCCTGGCTAATCAGCACATGGGATTTCAGAGTGGAGTCAATATACGTACAGTGGAACCGTTTGCCCTTAGAATACTGCAAAGCATTTAGCAGCTAACTAATACATGTTGACAGGGTACTTGAGCGCATGGCTCTCAAAGAGTGCTTATCTTTATATGACCATATTTCTAAAACAGTAACAATTCCGCTAACCATGAGCAACAGAGTACAGCAACTACTCAACAGGTGATACCCACCTGTCATGCAGATGTACTGAGCATACAGCAGGCGGAAAATTTCCTTTACTTCTACGTTTTTTATTATTAAGTGCGGAGCACTTTAGAGGGCCGGGCTGTCGTATGCTGTAGTATGCTGTCGTCGTCGCTTGGCGTAACGCTCCATATGTAGCATATTGAGCGCGCGCTCGCGCCAAGGCAAAGTGTTATTCCTGTTGCTCTTCGAGTGCACTGATGATGCTAAGTGCACTCTAAAAACTGCGCAGGGTATCGCAGGAGTAAAAAGGCCGATTTACTCTTCAGAGTGTTCTTCTACTCTCGCAAAGCATCGGATGGAGTGAAAGCCTTGTTCACTCTCTGTGGAATGAGAGAGTGAAACTGCTTTATACTCTACCTCGCTCTGAGAGAGTGGAATGCCCATATACTCTTCAGGCAGGAGAGAGTAAAACGCGATTATACTCCTGCTCCTGATCTGTATATCGAAGTGCCAGCACGAGTGATGACCACTTCTTAATAACCACACATATATGCAGTAAAGAGTATAATATTTGTTGTGACGTTAGAGACGACTAATAAAAAGAACAGCGTTTCCAGCGCCTCCCAGCGAATTTCCGCACCATTGAAGGCACTGGGAACTCTTAATATCCGCGTTTCTAGCTTGGGATTTGTGTAGTTAAATAAGCGAATATGACCTCATTGAATCGGTCACGATCAAAACTAAATTCAAGCGGTTCTTTCATTATTCGTATATGAATAGGCATTGATGTTTTTCGCTACGAACGTCACACACGGAGCCTGCTGTCATAAGCCTAATGTATACGGTACTGCTACCGTATACCGTAGTCGCGGAACGTGGTGCTACCGTAGTCGCGGAACGTGAACAAGAATGACCGAAAATGTGTCCAAGGGGGGTGAAGAAAACCGAATTGTTCAGTGTGCAGTTGAGAAGTGCGAAGTTTCCTACGCAGAAATGACTACCCGCTTAGCGAGTCAGTGCGAATGCCGTGCATATCTTCAGTAACTGTGATCTTTTACAGCGAAAGCTGTATATGGCTAGGAGAAACGAAAAACCGTTCGGCATCTGTGTCACGAGCGGTCTCCATTGGCTGTGCTATCAGTTACGTCGTTCTGAGCGTCGTACCCAAGCTCGCGCACCATTGGCGCGCGAGCTTGGGTACGACGCTTGCAAGGTCAAACGCTTGCAGCCACGGCGCGCCCTCTGGCGCGCCGAAGAAATGGCGTTGTGGGCAGAAGAGCGTCGACGTGATTCCGGGAGCGCGTTCGCCGGGGCGAGCGCCCGCTTTGGACGAGAGTTTCTCCAGCGGCACTTTGGCTTCGGCTGCGACGTCTGTGACCGCCTGTGGTTCGACCACAACCTGGCAACGATAATTGTGGAAGGCTTCAGTGCAGCGTCGGGTTGAACCCACTGCTAAACACTGGGGCCGCACATTTCAGCATCGCTTGTTAACCATTTGTACGGAGTGCTTTGGTGGTGATTTTTTTTTACTGCAAAACGTGTCAGAATGACGCTCCGATCTCGCGAAGCACAAAACAAACACATGAACTACAGTGCGTTTGGTTGTCGCACGCGCGGATACACTCAAATCTGCGCTTCTAAACAAGGAAATGAAGCCAGATGACGAACATTACTTACAATATGAAAAAATAAACGCTCTCACTCCAACTTCCAACGAGGTGTAGTTGGTAACGTGCCCGCTTCGCAATCAGAAGAGCGTGTAACGGTCGTGGGTTCGAGTCTCACTGGGTCATGTGTTTTTTTTAACGTTTTTTTTTTTGTCGTAGTGCTCGTTATTAGCCCTCATTACGGTCTGCACCTGATGAAAATTCTTAAAAGCAATTCTAAAGCCCAATTTTGGCCTGAGAATTGCTATTTCTTTCCGTGCGGTGTACTACTACTCCCTTGGGTGGGGTCATGCTACTCTGCTTCGGCCAGAGTTATGTTACTGTGTTGAGGTGGAGTACTTTGACCCTGTATGGGGGCATTACTATACTCTGCCTCAAAAAGAGGTGATTTACTCTGGAAAAGAGAGTTAAATATGGGACAAGAAAATACTCTCCCAAAGAGAGTGCCCGGCACTCTCTTAGTTCTTAGAGTGTGAGCACACGCTCGCGCCAAGAAGTATTCTTGCTCTTTTTCTCCGAGCGCCTTGATGATGATCACCTATGATGATGAGCAATAAAAACAAAAATTGCGCTTGGCGTAACACGGGCAAAACTCCATGTAAAATTGACAAAAACAGGAAGCAAGCGCGAAACAAAAAGCGAGAAAGGGAAAAACTAGGAAGATAGATATAAAGAGCATGAATACAAAGAAGTATATTGAAATGAAAAAGAATATAAATAGAGAGAGAAAAAGATACTGAAAAAACAGCAAAGCAGAAAAAGAAAGAAAGAGAGGATGAAATAAAAAAAAAACAAAGATAAACAAACAAGGCTGCTAAGCTCCACACTTCCGTCAGGCTTCGCGCCCCTAGTGCGAAGCTGCCATAATTTTTTTTTTTCATGCAGTATGATCTCCATGAAGACAAAGGACTTTTGACGTTTAGGTTCGTCTTTTCTTGCACTTAGGCCCCATATCCCTAATATACTTAATTTTATGCTGTTACTTATCGTTTAGGTTATTATACCATCATGAAAACATTTGCACGATGCATAAATTAAGCGATGAATCTTGTATCAAGGAATGTACTAGTAAGGTTGTTCTACCCTTTTTTCAAACACTGCCTTCTGTTCGTAACTCGTCGAACGTGCAATAAACTCAGTGTAGCGCACACGAAGCGTATTAAGGAGTGGCTGAGATCTGCCCCATCATGGAATGCAGCTCTACCAGCCACTATCACTTTATTCCCTTCTTCGTCGACAACCGGCAAACGCGATGAGGATGCGGACTAACGAAATATTTCAAAACAATCACTGAACAGCGTAGACTCGGGCATTATGATTTTGCTTTCAGGTGAGAAGGTACAGAGCTGGTGAAAAGTTCGCAGTTCACTATCCCATGTATTCCTATGGAAGCGTGGCCTGGGAACTTTTGACCCCCTCCCCCCCTTCTGTGCGCCCACTGACGTGTGTATTCTGGCGTTGATCGGATAGCGAGAGCCTAATGTTTACTGCAGCGGCGAGCTTAGGTGACTCCGCTCACCAGTTGCGTTACATTGTTGACGCGACATCATAGTTTTACAATTGTCAACCGCTAGATTTATATGTAAGTTCACAGATAGGGCTATTCGCAGTGTAGGAGAAAAGAAACCTTGAAATAAGCACGTTTTTGCAAATGCGTCAACTCGGTGCACGTTGTAACAGAAGCAGACGAAGCTCGCGGGCCACCGGTTGTTCGGTAACGTAGACGAGACATAGTGAATCATATGGGTCGTAGAATGGAAACGGAAGTTTGAAAAGTCCTTTCGCAGAGCTGCAGCAATTTATAGTGATCCGAACGTTTAAATCCTCGTAATAAATTACCAACTTGATGCCGAGAGCTAAAAGTATTAAATGATCGTTAGGACCTACATTATCGGCTCAATGCGTCTACACAAAATCGCCCGAGCCGTTTCATGGTCTCTTGAAGTCCTTATTAAAACAACTGATGGTATATTGACCTATCGACGACAAACTATGTGGAATGCACGGGATACAGTTTTTGTAAGTATTCATCTCACAGTCGGACCGGCAATCTTGCATAACTGGCTGTTATCAGTGCTTTCACCAAGTAAAAATGGACGCCAAAACAATAAAGAAAAACTATCTAATTTGTACAATTCAATCCGCACGCGGCGAAAATTTAATGTATTACAGATGAAATGTTGAGGAAGAATCAAGATCGACAGTGGCAACCACGAGAAAAAAAACTGAAAGCAGGCCTGTGATAGGAGGCCGGTACGTAAAACTAAGAAATAAGAGCTAATCGTGACTAAGACGACTGTGAGCAAAAAAAAAAAAAAAAAAAAAAGAGGTGGGGGGCAGCGTGATCCGGACTGTGAATCCGAAAAATATAATGGTTTTAATGACATTTTTTTTTTTGGAAGTTCAGTTCTCCAAAATGCAGAATAATCGTAAACGGAAGCCCTAACAGGGACATGAGTTCCGACTGGCAAATTAATAAAATCACAGAAAGCTCCACGCTGGCTGGTGTAATAGCCAGTGTTTGACAATATTTAGTTTTGGTTAAAGATTTCATTTACTTAATTTTTTGTTATACTTTATATACATTATATACTGGTTATGTTAGTACTTTATGTCTACGTGATCAAAAGTAGGGCTTATTTTTTTTTTGTAAAAATGTGCTAATGATGGCGTGATAAGATTGGTTAACATAAGTTGCTCCGATTTTGTAAACTACGTGCGCTCCACGACTTCCTTGTGCACACTAATCAGGCTACATCTTGAGAACTTGCACACGGTCCTATAAGTTCTCAAGAAGTATCGAGTCATTGTGCTCGCGAAGTTTACTCAAAGAATGCAGCTAATGCCTTTTTATGCGCAGTTGTATAGTTCACGTATAGCGAAGCAGCTGTCACTAGTGTCGTTGATAAGCCGTCAAGAGAACAGGAACGAGCATAGGGAGATGACGCACCAGGGACCTAACTTGGGCCCTTTCACGGTCCCGGTGCCATCCGTGTGACGTGCGACAGTTATACCCATGTTACGCGGGCAAGTTAACCGTGGTTAAGACCATCCACGGTTAACTGCGTGGAACCGCGGTTAGCGCCAACCACGGTTCGCCGATGTTACACAGCGCGAAAGCGTCCTCGGTTAATGCGGCTGACACCACCTGGCGTACAACAAACTTGCTAACGCACTAATCAGCAGGTCGCCGTTCTATACACAAATATGTCACTTATTTGTTGCATAATGTTCTTCAAACATACAATTATGCGAATATATGCATCTTTTACGGCAAAACCTCAATGCTTTGGCGTGAATTGCTCTACGTCAGGCGCCAGTTCAGCGTTGAACTCAGCTGTTATTGCCGCGTACACCTGTGAAATGCGCGACGTGCTCCGCAGATCACGCAAATGATTTTCCCATAGCCTTAGCAGGCTTTCCGTGTTCGTGCAGTCCAGTTCGCCCGCTTTTCACGCACGCTCGCCGGGATGCACTTATCACTCATGGGTACCGCTATTTTCTCGGTTAACTGCCTAACCGAGGTTGCCAAGCTCGGTTTCCTGCAACTACGGTTAGCGGCATAACCGTGGTTTCGCGTACCGTGTAACATAAGCGAACCCCGGTTATCGTAACGGCGGTTACGTTAACCGCGGTTTCGGCTGCCTGTGTAACAAGGGTATCAGATGCCTGATCTGTTCACCCTGGTTGGCGGTTCTTGCCTTGGTAAAAGAACCCGGTGGGCCCTAATGGAAACGGGTTGATGGAGGTTCGATCCCCAGAGCCTTCGTCAATTAGGGGCGACTCCTTCACTCACATTTTATCGCGTACTCGGCCCCATGGCGGGGTACTCTAAAAGGCTGGGACTTGAGATACCTTTTACACTTTAATATATGGCTGTGTCGATTGTTTTCACATGTTTATAGGGGAATTTTCGTAGGTGAATCAAGTGTGCATAATATTGGAGGATTACTAACTTTACGAACTTGGTCGAGTGTATTTTTCCAAAGACGGCTGAAAAAAAATTGAAGGACACTTTGTACATTCCAAAGTGTGTTCGGCGAAAGCGTGTGACCATTCCACTGATTATGCCATGTCTTTTTTCTTTTACACTCTCAGTGGGATAAGACACAAACCGAATGGGTGCGTGTTTTCTTCTTTAATTTTTTACCGCGAATCGCAGCGAGACGCGAGACTCACCTTCCTCCGTTCGCATGCGTTAGTATTTTCTCGCGCTTTGCGCATCGTGCAAACGCCATCCGCATTCCAGCTCTTAAATTGACGGACCCTTTGTAAATTGGAAAGTGTATTCCGTGAACGCCTGGGTCCATTGAGACGGCGTCGGTCAGAATGATTGCAAACTCTGGGCACAGCGACGCTACGCAATCAAAGCGTGAGCGCTATAGAGTCCCACGCGACTGGCGTCCGTCTGCGCATCCCGGCGGCCACCTGGCTCCGTGCCAGAGCTCGGATGGACGGACGGACGGACATGGATGGATGGACGGATGGATGGACAGACGGATGGATGGACGGACAGACGAACAGACAGACAGACGGACGGACGGACAGACGGACGAACGGACGGCAGACGGAGGTCGGACGGACACCGGACGGACGTGAGCATGAGACATTCAAGGTTTTCGCCTTAAAGATTACATCATCTCCCGCTAAAGGGAGCCATGTGGTAGATGCGAAGCAGCGGGTGCTAACGCTTACACTGGCGGCGGCGTTGACACTGGCGCTCATCGCAGCGTTGCCCAGGAGAGAAACCTGGGGGGGGGGGGGGGGGGAGGGGCAAAGCACGCAGTGATGGACCGGTGTTTCCTACTGGAACATCCCAATCGCTGCTAATGGGCAATGAGAGACAGAAGACTCGGACTGGACACAGAGACCCGCAGTCCGCTTTTAGTTAACGCGCACGCTGCGAATTTTTTATCGTTGGACAACGTACAGGAGAAATCTCCCACCGGCACCACCTTGCAGGTCAGGATCCATTGCCATATATACGGGATGGCCAGTGAACGGTTGTGCAGCGCGAGCAGTCGGTTTTTTCAACCAAGAAACTCGCTAGCAGACGCTGCCTGCGTCGGCGTCGCGAGGCGAGAGAGGGGAGGGGGGAGCGTAGGAGAGGAGAGAGAGGGGGGGACGCGCATGCGCAGTGGGAGTGTGGATGCCGCGGGGAGGGATGCCTAGAGGAGAGAGAGGTTGAAAGGAGGTTTTTTATTTTTTTTTAATGGGTTGGCGCATGCGCAGTGGGGGGTGTGGACGGACGGACGGACGCCGGACGGACACCGGACGGACACCGGACGGACGGACACCGGAAGGACGTGAGCATGAGACATTAAAGGCTTTCGCCTTAAAATGAATTTGGCACTACGGCACGAATAAATCTGGAAAAGCAGCGAATTGACAGAACGATACAATGTGACTAATAATGAGAGGGGGTTTGGTCATTCTGGCAGTCCTTGTAGAACGCTAGAACTGCCCTAGTGATAGGGCGTGGAAACAACGGAACGTTTTTTGTGTAGTTAATTTTTGTGCACCTCCCTCTCGCACTATTCCTATCAATAACATTGCACCTACCAGAAAAGCTTATCGTTATGGATCTCTCTTCGCCTGCTTATATCGCTTCGTTTTTTTTTGACAGGGTTGATTTTATCGCGCTCGCTGTCCAAACTGCATTGTCTTTTGTGGAAATGTAATTACGGGTGCCCTCCAACGTCGTTATTTAACGCACTTGTCCGAAAGAGCACACTGACGAGTAATAGAAGAGCTGTGATTTGAATCCGGTGTTTTTTGTTAGTGCTACAAAGCTGTGAAACCCAAAACCAGGGTCTGATAACTCTATACGCAAATCACCCGATATGGTCCGTGCATTAAAACCTGCTACCCCATGGGTGCTGCCATTAGCGCCATGACGTAACAATACAAATGTCTCCAGCTATTGACACTCTCGCTCGATTTGACAGTAGTATTCAGTTTTAAAGAGCAAACTTATGCCACCTACTTCTGCGTGATGTTTTTGATGCGAAAAGTCGTTTGTTAAAGGGACATAAAACTGATAGAATGAATCAGTTTCGGTTGATAAATTGTACCTCGAGAACTGTAATATCATTAATTTGATAATCGTAGGTTTTCTAGTATAGGAGAAAATGAAGCTCAAAGACTCATTTTAATGGCTGCACAGTTTACCATGGGCAAATGCCCGATTCACCTTCAGAAAAACTATCAGTATCATGCCGGTGAAAGTATCATGCCGGTGACACATAAAGAAAGAAAAAAAAACAGGGCAACTGAGACAAAAAGGTATAAAAAAGCAGAAAAAGAGATAAAGGAAGAGGGGAGAAAAGAAAAAGAAATATAAATAAAGAAAAACAAGAATGGCCGCCCAGTTCCGGTGTTGGTTTCAGCTTTGCGCCATTAGTGGAAATTGCACGAAATTTTCCAAAAGATTTCCTGCCTAATGGCTTTTTTACTTTCAAGCCGGGACTTCTTGCGTGATTTCATGAACTTCCAAGTGTTTTTTTTTTTTCGTATTTCGGCAGCATCGGCTCGACTGAATGTTTTCGAACTTGGTATATTCAGTCTATTCAGTCTTTGGTTACCGCAGAGCACAAGGTATTTCAATTGTGCTAATTAGAACATATGTGGGACCTTGTAAACAACGTCAAATTCTATGTAGTCGCGGCGTCTCGTGAGGGAATTTCAAGGTAGCGTCGCGCCCGCATTTTCTTGCGCTTTTTCTCGCTTACCAAGCATCATTTTGCGAACACCATGGCGATTTTGGAATCGTGAAAGAGTAACTTATTGTCATGAGAAAAGGTGTTGTTCTCTTTAGAGTCCCCTTTATGTAGCACTTTCTGTGGAGCTTTGCCGGGTGCCACCAGTTAAAATTTCCATCCCTTTGTGTATGGTTTTCAGCATGCACAGCAAACGGGTTTGAGCCTTTTTGGGAGTTTTGGGCCCGGCTCTTAACTTGCGTCCTAAAGGTACTACGCAAAACCCCCCTACCAAAGGAGGTTTTAGGGGGGTACGCAGGGCAAGATGGCGGTGCCTGTTGAAGCGACAGCCGTCCACTTCGAATCTTTCTAGCCGTCGGCCTGCATTATTAAACTCATTCATTCCCAAATAATGGTGGCATTTGATTTAGATTTGAGTAATGAGGCTTCGCTAAGCGTATACTGCCGATAAAACAGCTCCGTTTTCGAGATACACAGTCGATTTGCGGTGCAGAAGGCTTAACAAGCAGAGTCTTTAGGAGGTAACTTTGGTGTTTTTATTTAACTCATTACGGGGGGCTTGAACGGAGGTCATTGGGAGTTTTTCTGCTTCTTTTGAGAGCTTTTAAAACGCCCCTTTATGCGCGGCCCGAGAGAGGGCGAGAAAAAAAAGGTATTTCATGCACCATACTAGCGTTTTAAACACATTTCTTGCAACTCTTCATCGCTAGGACATATTAGAAAATGGACATTGATGTATTCATGCACAAACATGACATATGCATACAAGCACCCACGACACAGGAATCGAACTCGCGACCACACGCACTGAAAGCAAACATCATATCCATTACACCACAGCGCCACCACTAGCTTGCGTAGTTTTCCACGGGGGTATATATCTACAAAGCGGCTACTAACCCGTCGGCGACACCTCTAACTTTTGTTCTCGTAGCATCGGCATCTGTTAGCGCTTTCGCAAGGCCAGTTCATAAACTCAGGGGCGTCACGAAGGTCAAGGTAAACACCTTCAGCTTCGAACTACTCGGTTCGGGGTGTCGCGCAGCTAGAAAAATTGTAAACGTGTGCCCTCTTGAGTACTTCGACACTGTTTCACTCGCCCGAAATTCGTGGATACCAGCGTGACAAAAGGTATCCTCAGATGGCCGAACATATGTGCATACCATGGGCGTATGATGTGGAGCTATTTTCGTTGTTTCTGCCGCGAGCTGCGCGCGTCCCATGGCAGCGGCGTGTTCTGAGCTGTACGAGATCGCCTGTGTTTCCATTGATGGTGTCTGTGCCTCCCGCCGCACGGAAGCCCTCAGAGACGAGGACGAAACACTGAGCAACACATCTTTATCATTTCAAAACTCTGCCGCGACTGACTGTCAGCGGCCCCTAAGCGCGAGCCGCGAGCGTGCCTGTGTCCATCGTTCTCGTCATCCGCCGGCGCGCTCACCGCTACGACTCCCATAGCATATAAAAGTTACCCACAAGCTTGCGCAGGGTGCCTCTTCAGGTGGAGGGGGGGGGGGGGGAGGGGACGAAGGCTCGTCGCTACGCCAACCCTCCCTCTAGAGTCAGTGCACGGGGCAGACTCTCCCCCCCTCCCCGTGTGCACGCCTATGCAGATACCCGAGTTAATGGACATTGTAACGCGCCTACACCAAGTGCACTTATTGCGCGCGTACTCTCGCGAGCCAAACGCAGGTGCAGCAGCGCCTTCAGAGTAGCTGAACGATAATCTACATCCACAATTAGCACTTATTCGCAAATCGCACTTTCGTGGGGCACACAGTGATTCTCTAACTCAAATTCAGTATTTAGTTGCTTTCACACTCGGAGACTACCTACAGTCTTACTACCTACAATCTTACTAATTAACCTTCATTGTTAAACATCACACAAATGCATTAAAGCGAACGCTTAAGCATGCCCCAATGTCAAGTACAACCACCACAAATTAGCGGTGACAGGTCTCCCGTTAAATAAAAAAGTTAATGCACATGCACTTCACCCTGGTGAAAGTCCATGTGTATGTGGCACTCCTCTTGCACAGATGATGTAGCAAGAATAAAAAATTGTAGTATTGCCGTATTCTTCAACGAAACAGCCGTGATAAGACTGATAAGAAAAACAGTGTTCGCAATATTTTATTGGAATCAAAACAGTAGCAGTTCTCATGTCAGTGTAAGCATATGTATATTTCCATCTTCTTGCACAGAACCTGCACTAAATACAAAACACTAAGAACGTATACAGTACAGCCCAAGCACTATATATAATTCACAACAGTAAAGCAACATGAAAGTAGTGTGGCAAATCTCATCATAATGCACACCGACATGTGCACTTCACAGTGCTAGTATGTAAACACAACCCAGAGAAATGGGATCTACAAGGAACTTGGTGTCAGCATTACTTTTAAGAAATATGCAACCATGCAGGGAGGCATGTTGTAGATTTTAATTGAATTAGTTTGCCCTATGGCATCAAAACATGTCACACATCATCATACAGTTCTGTTTTCTGCAGAAAAGTCCTAAATAGACCTGTGGTGTTGATTGTAGATCGACTTACCACAATTTGTAAAGGCGTTCAGCTATGCCAGCTAAATGGCAACATTGCATTCATATATGGCTGCACATACTTACTCACAAATATCTGAAAATGAATGCAGTTTTCTAGAAATATCCTAGGGAATTTATCGCCATTATCACACAACTGCAATATACCAATACTTCTATTATACATAATTACTACAGCTATGTTTACAATATTCCCATGCCAGCCACTGTCATCTGCAACCTAAAAAGTTCTTCATCTTTAATTCTTCACTTCATGGCTTGCGCATAATTACCACATTGAAAGTTAATGCCACTACCATGACTGCAAAGTCAACTTGAAATTAGGCAATCACTTGCCTAAAATTAAAAATTTCCTACAAGTAGTGGCTGGTGGCTTGGCATATTGGATCCTAGAGCTTGCTATGCCATGTGGTTGAATAGAATTTGACCACGAATCTATAGAGCCTGTAAAGCAGTGAGGAATTGAGTTCATAGTTAAAATGTGAAAACAAAACAGCAACACACATAGAAAAGGGAACAGGACAAAGCAGTACTAGCAACTGAAATTTGACACGTGTATAGCGTTTTTAGTCACGTTCATACTCATTCTGTGAGTGCATGGTTCTTTATTTTTGTAATTTTTTTTGCACTAAGTGTGCATATCTTTCTGTGGTTTGCATTACACTTTACGTCCTCGTTAGTGTAGAGTGAGGCACAGGGGAGTGTTCCCACAATACAGTGTCTTGTACACAAACAAGTGGGTGAGCAACTCTTGCAGCTTTGCCAGAAATGTCTTCCTGAAAATAATAGAAAAGAAGTCCATTAAGCTTTCCATATCCAGAAATATGAATGTCTTGGCAAAGACTCACACTTGAGTATACCATTGCAGACCTTTAAACAGAACACGAAACAAATGCAATAGTGAGATGCTGCTAAGTAGTTTCTTGTGAACTTTTCACTTAAAGTACAGACGGCAAAAAGTACACAACTGCAATGAAATGCGAAACAGCACCAGAAGTGTACTTTTGTCCTGTGTACCATCATTCGAGTAGTTTTAGCTGTCAGTGAAGTTAGCATTGTAGTGTAAAGGGGTGCAAATTATAGTATGATTAACCTTGGAGTTAAACACATTTCAATGGAGGCGTAACTGCTTGAGGCCCACATACTTAGCTTTAGGTGCGTGTTAAAGCCCCAGGCGGTCTAACTTTCCGAAGCCCTCCACTACGGCGCCTCTCATAATCGTATGGTGGTTTTGGGACGTTACGCACCAACAGTTATCACTTACAACACATGCAACACTAGCTTCTTCATCAACCACAGCTGTTCTGTTTAGGACTGAAGATTGGGCGACTTGGTATTGATTCATGGCAAAATTAAACAGTGCACTTGTAATGACGACAATAGAAGACGTGGACAAAGTACCAGCCTGTTTACCTTGTCCAAAATTTTGTCAACAGTCAGAATACTGAGTGCTGATCATAAACACTATGGCAACAAAAAGTAAAACAAAATAACCAGAGGGAAGGAACAAGGTGATTCAACAACGAGGTTCAACAGATTCAAGTGACTCATATCAATGTGATTAAATTAGCCTTGCACAAGTGACACATCACCTAAATTCCATATATATGTAACCTTGGCAAGTTCTAGTGCTGATGTGACTAATGAAGTGACCATACCATAAAATGCATGTGCTTCAGCAAACACACTGTAACTAAGCACATGTCTTACACATCATATGGATAATGTGTCATTAACATGACTTATTCTTTCTAGCTAAATGTATACAAGCTCATCATGTCAATGCGCCTTGATACGCAATTTATCTTTTTGTGTACGAGACGGACAAAGTGTCCAATGCAAAATTGTCGTCAAAAAGTATTCTTGCTTGCTCATAATCTGCGCATGAGAACAGAATAAATAGAAAAGAAATCTGGCCTTAATGCACGTTTTACCACATGACAGCGTGATAACAGCTGTCTTTTTTTTTGTTGTTGCTGTTGTTGCTTAAGTGTATATTCCCTGGAAGCACTGCTTCATTCATGCTTTATCGCAAGCAAGGAAATTATGTCGCACAAACATTCAATTTTTAAGGCGCACTCGCTTGAATTGGCTGGCCACGCCAAGCGGTCAGCCAATTCGAAACACGTATCACGCATCGTTGTTATGTGAGCTTAATGGCCTTTCTTTTTTCGCTTTTCATAGCACTTTTGACGCGACGCAATGCGCAGAACAGCACCTACTGCTGCCCAAGCGACACGGTCGCGTAAACAGAGGAAACATAAGTATTACATACCATTTGTGTTCCTGAATGTGCCGCGAACGCGGCGCGCCCATCAGCTGCTGCTCGCTTGAGTCACCGGGCCATTGCCACACCATTGCGCACGCAGTGCATGTTGCACTGTCGTCAAACCACACATTTCACGTCCCGCGTCGAGAACACAGTAAGGCTGCCGGCATGAAACGCGCACACATGATCGACGCATAGCAGGGTAGTTGAAAGGCGTCCTTCACAAAACCGACGTTATCCCATGACGGCTTCGCTTCGCTATCACTCACGCACGCCGCTGAGGCCAGCCTGCGCTGGTATCCGCTGTCATTTCGGAACTTCTCGTTGCTTCTCGCGTTTCTCGCGACTCTCTTCTCGTGTTTCTTTCTTTTTGCTTTCGCTTTTCCCCTCCGCGCGCGCTTGCGTGCGATGGTTCCTCTCTTATCGCCGCCGTTCGAAGGTCGACCCTTTCAGAGCACCCGCTTGAGGAGTGTCGCGTTTTTTCTTTCGTTTCTCTTTATTATTTTTTTTTCACCGGGTTTTTTCAACACCGGATCTTATCCCGTGCGTTGAGGCACGCTGCCTGTGCCCAATTCGTCATCCAAAAGGGTATACTGAGTGTGCATGCGGTGCCGATATGCCACATCGAGGGTGTACACGCACCTACTTTTAGTTTTAACTTCGATTTGATGGTAAAACAACATAAGCGAAGTCATTCTCTGTGGTCGAAATGCATCATGAACCCGAGACCAGCGGTAGTGTGCATTCCGTACAACAATGTGCATCAGTCGACGAGACGAAGAAATCGTTGATTAGCACGTTCATGAATTAATATATTAAGCACTTTGAGAAACACTTTCTTCGCCCGCGCGGTTGCATACATGCACGCCAGCACTGAAGGCACTATAGCTTCGGATAAAATAAAGGGAAGATATGCCCGAGAAAGAGAAATAGGAGTTTTCTGTCCTTGAACTCCATTTTACAAAATGGCGTGAGATCGCGAATTTACCTCCTTTCTTCCACCTTTTATCCCCATAATTTCTCAAGGAAGTAAAATTGAGGACGCAGAACTTTATTACACCGATCTTAATACTCCCTAAGGGAGTACGGTCCCAAATGAAGGTAGTATTAAGCCCTTAAAATGCCCAATTCGGCTAGTTTGCGTTTACAGTGTGTAAGGGCTTCCAATAAATAAAAGAGCTGCCCTGTTTATTGAAACACGCGTCACTCGACGCATTCAATTTTTGAAGAAGAGAGGGTAGGTCCCGATCGAAACAGCTTGCTATAAGGAGGCATTTTACTGAGCCTAAATCCACATCCTGCTTTTCGACTCGGTGCTGCCGTACTAAAGCGCAGGGAGCCATAAAGCAAAAAAAAAAAGGCAGGTGTGAGACGTTACCCGGAAAATAAATCGTAACTACTAAATATACATGGCATAAATGTGTAGTGAGGCGTAACGCTGAGGTTTCATCGCAGTGACAACGACTAACAAAAGATCGAGTTTGTGCGTGCCCACAAAAAAAGTAGACGAAGAGACAGCGCTGTCCACACGACGTGGACTCCGGCGCAATCGACCGCACTCAGGCACTTTGGAATGTTGATATGGTGCCGCCATCTAGTAAGCTTGTCTGCAAACGCTCCTCTCTGCACAGAGTAAATTGCAGAAGTATACAGCGGATCCGTACTAAATGTATCCAGAAAGAACACGAAATATTGTGCTCATGATTGTAACACGTGCAAATGCCCGTTTATGATTGGTACAGTGAGTATTTTAAGCAGTATAACGTCGATTTTAGCATTTTTTAAAAGAAATGTCATGGCAACAATGGCAATCTAGCAACCAGTGGGTGCTCTTGGTCGCCGATTTATGGCCCAGCTTTTCCTCTGGAGTCTGTTTTGTTCGCTATATGCCTGGGTCTACCAGGTTGCCTGCCTATGTAAGCAGATGCAAAATATGATTTGTGGCAGAAGAACAACCTTTTTTTTTTTTTTTTACCTGGTAGATGTTGTCTGAAGTAAAAAAGTAATGATCCCCATGGGTATCACTAGGCGTGGAATGGTTAAAGCAAATTTTCTGGTAGGCTAAATGCAATTGGGTTTAGTAGAACTTGCTGTTACATTTGATCGGGGTAACTGCAGTGATATTACTGACGTAAG
>JALIZH010026778.1:0-24226 GCA_030522465.1 Rhipicephalus appendiculatus
TAATTTAAGGCGTGTCTCTAAAACTGTGGCTCTTATGTCTTGCAAGAAGTCTTGTCACAGATCGTATAACTTAATAGATTACCAATTGTGCGGCAGGCTTTCGCCTCCACATACCCAGCATTTCGGGACATCGCTTTTAGTTCAACGTTTTTCACACCACGTGGCGTACAGACCTTCAACTTTCAAAACTGGCGCGATAACACATGGCGCGCGGCAGACAAAGTGGCCATACATAAAAAAAAAAACAACAACGAAGCAGCTCGATGTCGACTATCGCCACCGAGAGCGAACAGTGATCGCTGACTGATAAGCGCAAGTCGTGTACGACGAGCGGTCGGTTGGTTGCTCGATCGTGAATCAAGTATTTTTTTTTTTAGTGAATCCGCGCGCACAAGTCACTTGGCTGCGCTTGACGAACTCGTATTTCGAAAGGGCGTGCTGCCTTCCTCTCGTCCTTTTCAATATATTTCGTGCGGTTGTATAGTTGTCGGCCCCACTGGTTTCTTGAAGAAAGTTAGGACGTCCTTTTGTCGCGGCCGTTTTTGTAATCTGTGAAAGCTAATTTCGAGAAAATAATATCAGCCTATGAGATGGCGATGACGCTTTGAGAATATGTAGAGACAGGCTTCACGTAGCTAATATTTGTTGGCGTCACTTAACAAGTGAATTTTTTCGCGCTATAGAGTGAAGGCAACGTGCCGTGCCGTATTCGCTGCCAGTGATAATCTTTTTTAAGAGCTCAAAACGTAGCAGAAATAAAGGCCTAAATTCATTACAGGGACGAAATTGCTGAATTATTTTCCAAATTTAAGCATTTTAAGAAAGACGCCTCAATTTAAACAACGCTCTTAACGTTTCTAGAGCACATAATAAAAGACGTCCGAAATGTATTTCATTGTACATGACATGCTATACAGCTCGTCTTCCCCTCTTTGCTGACTGTTCGTGAAAGCGTAATGAAACCAATTATATTGCCACGCGCGTTTCTAATTTTCACAGTTGCTGTATGCGGTTTTCACCCACAAAGACTGTGAGCAACGCTCATCGCAAACCGCGCCTTTTTGTTCGAGAAGCTTCGCGATTGTTGTAGATCATTTTGTTAAGATTGCGCGCAAAGCGCGAACACTCGAGCTTATTCCAGAGCTTGCGCGACAACCAGCGATAAGGCTGGAATATTTGATGCCACACTTATAAATGCCGACGCGCTTCACCGCTCGTCAGTGGATCGACTGCCGACGCTCTGTTCGCCGCTATCAGTGCCAGCGTTTATTGCTGTAATCTCACCTTCCGTTTACCGGCCACAGGTTCGGCCAAATAAAGAGTTTCATCTTGGACTACTGCCTGCTGCCTTCGTCGACGTCACGACCACGTGACAATATTCACATATGCGACCGTCCGCTGTGGTGATGTAGCGGTTACAGTGCTCGGGTTCTGACCCGAAAGCCGCGTGTTCGACCCCGTCTGCAGAGGTCACATTTCGATGGAGGCGAAATGGAGGAAGCGCGTATACTGTGCGATGTCAGAGCACGTTAAAGAACACCACATGTTCGAAATTTCCGGAGCCCTCCACGATGGCGTCCTTCATAATCATATCGTGGTTTTGTGACGTAAAACCCCCGATGATATTTGGATGTACGTACATAACCGCAAAGCACACCTGTTTGTTTCACTGGCTATGCGGTCTGCACAACGGCATCAGGTCTTGGTTAGAGACCCGATTATTTCGGCCAGTTTAGAACGAAGAACGCGTACAAGCGAGTTTGAAGATAGCTCTCGTCTGGTTTCCTTGCTGCTACTACAGTGTAATTGTTTCTTTGCACGTATTGCTCAAGAACAGCCTGGTAATATTTTTACATGGTGATGTTTCTTAAAAGGTCCCTCGGTAGGACCTATTTATTACTTGCTTGACGCGCTTATTGGCGAGTTTTTAAATCAACCACTCATTGGTGCAATTAAATGTTTGACGCTAGTGCCATTCTACGCTTCTGGGACGCAACACAACACACGTTAAGGGGCCTTCTCACACTACATGACATTATCATAGTTTCTTTTTTTTTTTTTTCGAACAGTTTCAAGCACCGGCGTGGCTGTGTTGTAGAACACCTGTTTTCCGTGCAGAAGTACTGGGTTCAATTTACGCGCGAGCTATTAATATTGTTCATTTATTTGCAGCTACATCGACCTTTCGCCCACGGGCAATGCTTTTTTTTTCCCTCACAACGAAGACGCCGACACCAGTGTCGGCACCGGATTTTTCGCTACAGATAACTTTTTTGTGGAATACTTAGCCACCGATGAAATCACGCGCTGCTCCAAAAACGCGGGGTTGGTGTAATATCAGTATACTATAGCATGCCTCGTTCACATTAGGGACGCCTCTGATAATACAACTACTCAATTTTTTCAAAGAAAACTTGTGCCTCACATAATAATAATAATAATAATAATAATAATAATAATAATAATAATAATAATAATAATAATAATAATAATAATAATAATAATAACAATAATCATAATAATAATAACAATAATAATAACAACAAATATATTATTCTCATATGAGTATTGTGTTACTGTTGTTGTTGAAGAGTTCATTGTTTCACATTTGTTTTCACGGATGGATCTACAATGGATGAAAGCTCGTCTGCGGCTTTTCGTATACCCGTATATAAAATAGAAAGAGATTTCCGACTTTCTCGAAAGACATCGTCTACAGCAGCGGAGCTTGTTGCAATATTACAAGCTTCAAAATTCATTGTTGAAAGCCAGCAAAGGCAAAACTGGGTAATATATTCTGACTCCAAAGGAGCGCTACAAATGATTAAGGATTTTTATTTTCGTATAGATGATAGCATAATATATGAAATCTTAAAAACAATTACCATCGGTTATCTGGACGGCCATGAGATATGTTTTCAGTGGCTTCCAAGTCACGTAGGAGTGATGGGAAACGAAAATGCTGACAAATTAGCCACTGCAGCACACAAAAAAGTTCACTTGACACCAGTGCCCGTTTATTTCTCAGAAAGCAAGAAGGTTCTTTCCGAACTGCGCCACAAATAGTGCAAAAAAGCTTGATTTGACGAAAATACAAAGTCTTCACTCTTATATCAAATAGATCCGTCTCTCCGATTTACACCTAATCAAAAGATTGATAGACCATTTGACACACTACTGCACCGTCTACGATTAGGTGTTGCATACACACCTCACTTCTTATGCCGCATAAAAACAAGAACGTCCCCGCACTGCGACCACTGTGATCATGTCGATGCGACAGAGGAGCATATCATTATTGAATGTCCGCGAATTGACGAACAACGCGCTCAACTGAGTGATCGATTGAACCGCCTCGACAGACGACCACTCGCGATTGGAAAAGTACTTGGACTATGGCCACATCCCGATAATCAAAGGCGCGCAGTGAGCGCCCTCCGTGATTTTTTAATGGACACAAATTTAATTAACTGTCTTTAGTTCTTATTATACCTTGCCACTATTTGTTCGGACTCTATCCGCGATGCGATCACGATATATGAACTGGACTACGCCCATATATACTGTGCTCATTCATTCGTTATAAGCCCTATATTGTATATATGTACCAAGTGACTCTGATTACTTTTTTTCTTCTTTTATTCTTAATTTTTCTTATTTTTATGTTTATCTTGTACATTATTGTCATGATGTTGGAATAGCCTGCTCCAACGCAGCCTACCTTCCCATATTTTGTCAGATATATATAAAAAAAAGTTTATTAAACTCTGCCGTAGGGATCGGCCGGTAGCTTGACCAACGACTCAAATCAACGGATCTTGCGGGCGAACGAGAAGCGCCATCGAGCAATGCGCGGTATACAGACAGACCTGCGATGTCGGAGGAGATTATGACCTACTATAACGTTCGTTGTTCTTCACTCTATTATTATTATTATTATTATTATTATTATTATTATTATTATTATTATTATTATTATTGTTGTTATTATTATTATTATTATTATTATTATTATTATTATTATTATTATTATTATTATTATTATTATTATTATTGTTATTATTATTATTATTATTATTATTATTACTGTTATTATTATATAAACGACAAACAGTGAGTAGTTGTCTTATAAAGGTAACGTAAACGAGGCATGTTACTATTGATATTACACCAAGCGCACGTTTTCGAACAGCGCGTGATTTGATTGTTGGCTAAGTATTGTTAGCGAAAATAAACGTCTTCCAGGGGCCAGAATTTTAGATAGATGCAAATAAATAGACAATATGAATATTCGGCTCGAGAGGAAATCTAATCCAAGACTTCGCACGGAAAACGGGTGTTCTACACTGTTTCGATAAAAGAGCACTATAATAATGTCTTGTAGTTCGAGGATCCCCCCTTCACACATGTAATATTGCGTGGCAGAAGTGTAGAATCGCACCAGCGTCGTACATTTGAATTGCACAGTGAGTGGCTGCTGTGACAACCGACCGATTCCCAAGTGCACAGGAATAAGTAATCAAACCGGCAGACGGCTGGAGGCGACGGGCCATGCCTGACGTTACTGACTGACTTTTTAAATAAAGCTTTCTCTCTCTCTCTTTCTTATTATCAGCAACACCATCAACAAAGAGTTCAGCTACGCATTTGCGCTTGTAGCCTTCCGGATCGAAGAAAAAAGAATTATTGTCCTAGCGAGCATTTTGCATGCTGTACTTACAAAAGGCCCTGTAGGACAGTTTGAGACAATATATATGTTACGAGCACAGACGTACCTTTCCTTGCGGCAGGGTGGTTGTGTCCGCCGAGAAATTAAGCGAGGCTAGCGACTGTGAAGGTGAAGTGAACGAAGCTCGATTGCGCTAACGCGTTCTCCTCTTAAATTCTTTAATTGGTTTATGCGCGCTTCGAAAATTTCCTTACAGGTTATACGCGGAGGATAAAATGGTCTGTCAGTGCACGGATATATGAATGTTGCTCAGTGTCTTGAATAATAAATAGCGCAGAAACTAACGAATTATGTTGAGCGATAACGGTGGTTTAGCGAAATTAGGTTCAGTAGCCTTGCGTCATCTCTAAAGGGAATCGAGTGCCCGAGCCTCCGTGTCCCGAGCTTATCAGGGGACGCCCTTGTACTTTGCAAAAGAATAACTCTTGTGTGTATATAATGTACATAGTCTCTGTGAGCTTCTTATGCTGTGAGCTCACGCGCTAGCTGGGTAAGGGGCTGGGTAAGGCGGTGTGGCCTCTCCCCCTTACACTCTTTCAGCAATCATGTGATGACGTCGGGGAACGAGATTCTGCAGACGCATGCTGAACCAACGCGTTGTATCCTAGTCAGAACGCGCTGGCACGCGCTACCACGTTCGGGTCTGCGTTCGGGTCTACGTTAACAACAACATAAGAGCATAAACACAACACAAACTATAACACTCAATACGCAACATTAACGGAAACAGCTAGTCGAACCGATGCAAACTCGGTGTGCTTCGCATCGCCTCATGCTCCCCTTTGGCGGGAGATGGTGTCATTTTTTTTCGCGTACTTTTCGAATAATTACCGCCAAAGGCAAAACGTTGCAGTACCAATACGTGTAAAAAGCGTAGTGTTTTTTTTTTTTTTGGGGGGGGGGGGGGGGCGAAGCTCCTAGAGCCGCGGGTCTGTACATCCCTGTCTCTTGGTACGTGACCGCCTAGTTCTATGACAGACAGACAGACAGACAGACAGACAGACAGACAGACAGACAGACAGACAGACAGACAGACGGACGGACGGACGGACGGACGGACGCACGCTTCGCCCCACTCATCATCATTCACTCCGTGGATATGCTGTAATTTTTTTATATTCGTCATACAGTCATGTCACGTCATATCACATTTGGTATATAGCCAGGAAACGAAACGGCTGCGAGCACGCCATGAGCGTGGCATGTAAGTCATGCCGCACATGACATCCGTGCCATAATTTGCATGTAAGGATCTGTTATTTGTGTTCGTCATACAGTCATGTCACGCCATATCAAATTTGGTATATATCCAGGAAACGAAACGGCTGCGAGCGTGCCATGAGCGTGGAACGTAAGTCATGTCATACATGACATACATGTTATGATTTTTATGTTAATACTTGTCATTTATATTTGTCACGCAGTAACATTGCATAATACCAATTTCAGTATATATCCACTGAATGAAACGGCCGCACGCACACCATGAGTGTGGCATGTAAATCATGTCATAAATGGCATACATGTCATAATTGTTAATACCTGCTATTTATGTTCGTCATACACTCTTGACAAGCCTCAAAATTGAAGGACACTTTGTACATTCCAAAGTGTGTTCGGCGAAAGCGTGTGGCCATTCCACTGACGGAAAGACCGACGGACGGACAGACGGACGGACGGACGGACGGACGGACATCCGGACGGACGGACGGACATCCGGACGGACATCCAAACGGACGGACGGACGGACATCCGGATGGACGGACGGACGGACATCCGGACGGACATCCAAACGGACGGGCGGACGGACATCCGGACGGACGGACGGACGGACACCGGACGGACAGACGGACGGACATCCGGACGGACGGACGGACAGACGGACATCCGGACGGACGGACGGACGGACACCGGACGGACGGACGGACAGACGGACATCCGGACCGACGGACATACATCCGGACGGACAGACGGACATCCGGACGGATGGACATCCGGACGGACTGACGGACTGACATCCAAACGGGCGGACGGACGGACATCCGGACGGACAGACGGACGGACGGACACCGGACGGACAGACGGACGGACGGACGGACATCCGGACAGACGGACATCCGGACGGACGGACGGACGGACAGACGGACGTCCGGACCGACGGACATACATCCGGACGGACGGACGGAAAGACGGACAGACGGACATCCGGACGGACGGACATCCGGACGGACGGACTGACATCCAAACGGGCGGACGGACGGACATCCGGACGGACAGACGGACGGACACCGGACGGACAGACGGACGGACGGACGGACACCGGACGGACGGACGGACGGACGGACGGACGGACGGACATCCGGACGGACGGACGGACAGACGGACATCCGGACGGACGGACGGACAGACGGACATCCGGACGGACGGACGGACGGACATCCGGATGGACGGACGGACGCCGGACGGACGGACACCGGACGCCGGACGGACGGACACCGGACGGACGTGAGCATGAGACATTAAAGGCTTTCGCCTTAATATTTTTGGTATACCTTAAACTAAGAAACGGCCGCGAGAGCGCTAATAATGTGGCATGTAGATCACACCGTTCATGACATAAGTGTCATGAGTTTCATGTTATGACCTGTCATTTATATTCTTCATGCAGTCATGTCATGCCACAGCAACTTCGGAATTTCATACCTTCAAATCTGTATGCCATCTCGGACACTTTTCGTATGACATCACTCAACACATAGATAGCATATAAGTCATTGATTGTAATTAACCCGAACTCCTAATTAATGAGAACAATAAACAGTACAAACCAATGATATGAAATTGTTATCTACCACCTTATCGTAACTGTTCACATTGAAACACTATATGTACTGTACTACATATGTGCTTCTACACTGAGAGCTTCCCCCCATAAGTTTAAATTAAATGGTTAGATTAGTGATAAATATTAATTACGGTTATGAAATTCCTGATGCTTCATCCACAAAATGTACGTCACATCTGCAGACTTTTGCTGAGTTTTTACCATGATCAACGTCCACTTTCTCATCGATTTACCGACAGGTGATTCTTTTACCCCTGTAATGCTGCTTTCCTGCACTATCGATTTAGAAAAGCTCTTCAGGAAAAAAAATCCACCCAGCGTAATCTCACGAAATTGCAAAAACAAAGACAGGTTGTCCTACCGTACATGCCACTAGAGTGCAATTAGCGAATACGTTATCGTTGCGCTACAATTAGCTTTTCAAAAATCACCCCATACATTTTCAATGGATGCACAAAAGTGTCTCGGGAAAAAAATCCAGCCGGCCGATTAAAACTAATCGCGTTGTACCACATAAGGAGGTTGTCAGCATTAAGTGCCTGAAGTGCAATTAGCGAAAAATCAGGCATTGCTCAGTAATCATTTTTTGAAGAACGCTCCCCATAGAGTTACGCCCAGCGCTTCCCCTTGTGGTCGGCTTTGCCGCACTAGTCGATGTCCCAGATTGCTGGACATGAATGTTACAGAGTGTTATATGCCGCTAAACATTTAAATGCGTAGTAATTGAGGGGTCCGGTGTGTCCATCCAAAGGTCTCACGTGGCGTGATCACGCTCAGAATCAGCGCTCAATAGAGGCCTAAAACATGGCTAGAAATTCCCAGAGGTCAAAAATAATACCATCAACAGCAATAACCAACAAGTAATGGCAATAATTAGGTTGAAATTGCTAAACATGTTCCGGGCACATACGGTTGACTCCTGCGCCGCGCAAGAGAGGCTACCACCACCTCGCAGAACGCACTACTGGTCCTCTCATCGTCACTTAACCTGCGATTGGTTACTACATCTGAACTCGGTGCAGGCGACACATATCTCAACTGCCGTAACGAGCATGAAGTTGATAAAGCGCATGAAAAAGTGGCGCGCACGTTGCACACCGAGCATGGGAAGATTGTACACGTGCCGGGAAAACCTTATATGTTGGCCTCAAACTTCATCGACGGCTTGGTAAACGGAGCAGTGGGAACTCTATGAACGAGAATTGTTGCGCGACCGTGCAACGCACTGTCGCGCCACGATTCTATTGTAGTGGAGCTGCACTTTTAGTGGATAAGCGTATTTTAGTGGTCTTGAAGGTTTACACGCACAAACGCATACCCACAAAAGCACAAATACTTGAATACAAAAGACCTACCTTTGTGCATATTACAACCTTAAAGCTTGTTGTCATACACGCAAGCATACTTTACGAGGCCCTTGTGTTGGATGTCGCCTGGCGCGTCCCAGCGCTGCCAGAAGACCGTATATCAAGATGTCGTCGCGCTCCCACGGACCCTACATACGTTGACGTCACTTGCTCCTTGCGCGAAAAGCCCTCTGTTGAGTGCGTGATGGGCGCGTTCTACGAGATACTGTGTACTTGGGGTGCTATGCAGGATGGCCCGAGCCTCTCGGGCGCCCGAGTTTGCCCCGAGCTCGCCCCACGCGGTCATGACAGGGAGACAGTGTGGAGAGCGAGAAAGCAGCGTTGCGTAAAGCGGTCGCAAAAACGCGCTTGGCGTCACAAACGCATGCGCGGCATTCGACGCGGTTTACTAAGATACACCATATGCGAACGCGTCAGCGCCGCCACTCAGCAAGCACATCAACAGTGCAGTAACGCCGGCGTGGGTGTCTCACTCTCTATTTTGCAACTGAACATCGCTCCTCCCATAGGCGTGCTCGCAGGCGTTTGTCTTCTTTCGGGCAAGTTCTTTCGTTCAACCTGCAGCATGGAAAAAGCGCAACGAGCGCGCTCACGCAGCCCTCTCGTGCAGCTTGTTTCGCTTCCATCGAATATTACAGATAAATAAAGGGACAGGTTACTGCTGCTTACATTGCACCTCTGATGATTTTTCTGCAGTAACGAATCGGTAAAAGCAATGTGTCCACAAACAAGTAAATACTAACATTTCTCGCCGCAAATGCCACCAGGGGTGCTTGCTTCGTGGCTGTGAGTGTTTTTCGTGGGCTCCGGAATGACAGCGACAGATAAGTTTCTTCTGCATGATTCGAGCTTGCTTTTATTAGTTATATGAGTACATAAGCCACTAGATTGAAGCTTAATTGGGGTTACAACTTTGTGCTGTTTATTGTGTGACAGTCGCCTGTCTTTTTTTTCTTCTTTTTTTTGTTCGGCCACCACGTGGCTGAAGGGTACACAAGTGTTTGAAGCATACTGGCGCAGTTTTGTGGTACCTTTTGGCTTTGAGTGTATGTAATCCGAAGTGTGAACGATCTAGCCATGGTCAAAAAGACCGTAATGTGTTCAGGGTGCGGAATGGGATGGAAAATAGAGGTTTGTGCGGATGGCAATACAGAACAAGCTGACGCCAAGTGTAAGCAATGTGAGTTAGAGGCGAAAATGGAAATAATGATGGCTGCCCAGAATGAGCTCAAGGTAAGAATCGCCGAGCTGGAGAATGCGTTGGCGACAGAGCGCGAAAAAACGATGGCTATGGGAGAAAGGCTTAAGTCAGCTGAGAAAGGGTTAGCGAAGGCAGTCATGGTGAACAAGGAAGCAAGCGACGGCGGGAACAGGGGGGGCATCAACCCCCCATAGTGGGAGACGCGAAGGGGGGAGACAGGTTTGGGGAAGACAGGTGCAGGGGTCACAGGACCCAGTTTCCGCGAGGTGGTTTTGGGGATGTGAGGGAGCAAAACAGCGGCGGTTGCGCGAGCTGGTGACCGAGACAGTGGCCAGGTGCGGGACAGTCCAGCAGAAAAGTCGGAGCACGTGATAATGGCCGGGGACTCGAATTTAGCTAGATGCGCAGAAGCAGTCAAGGAAAGGGTGAGAGGCGACAAACGAGTTTTAATAGGGACGTTCCCGGGACATAGGCTGGGATCAGTGATGAGACAAGCTAGCGCAAAACTCGCAGCTAAAGCTAATGGACGTAACCTCGTGGTAATTGCGGGAGGTCTAAACGACGTCTTGAATGAAGAATCAGCCGAACTAGCGACCACATTGGCGAAAGGGGTCGATGACATGCGCGCCATTTCCCCTCAGGTGCAGATAGTGGTATGCACAATACCGATGTACCGGTGCGTGACAGCAACCTGCAAAGAGCGGTTGTCGACGCAAACAAAGAGATATGGCAGATGAGTCGAGAGAAAGGCATCGAGGTAGTGGAAATAAACAGAGAGGTGCACAGGTGGGGTGGTTTTCGAAGAGACGGAATACACTTCAATAGGAGGCTTGGTCATGAGGTGGGTTGGCGACTTGCAGGACGCGCAGTAGCTTTTTGGGGGGGGGGGCACGTGGGCCCTTCGGTGTCCAGGGTAGCGTGTAATGAGGACAACAACCAGTGGGACTCTGTGACAGGTAGTATAGCGAAAAACCAGAGAAAAGGTAAAAGAAGGGAGAAGGCGCGTGTCGCAATTGGTTACATTAACATGCAGGGTGGCAGAAAAAAGGCAAAATGGTTAGAGATTGAGGGACAGTTAAACAAGGAACAGATAGGTGTTTATGCGGTTACAGAAACACACCTTAGAGACTTGAAAGAGCCACCACATATTGACAATTATATTTGGGAAGGATGCAACAGGATCATATCAGAAAGGAGAGGTGGGGGGTGTTGGAATGCTAATTCATAGCAGAGCAAAATGGGATAGAGTGAGGCAAACGTGTTCAGAGCACCTATGGGTTTCGGGCACAGTAGGTGGAAAGAAAACGTGGCTAGGTGTAGCTTACTTGTGGACGGGGAATAACTGCAGAGAAAAGAATCTGGAGATAGTTAAATGCATAAGCACCGATATTAAAGAATTTGATCATGATGCCGAAATAATCCTTCTAGGGGACATGGATGCTCACATACATGACCTTGACGGATATTCAGACTCTAATGGCAAGTTAATGCTAGATCTCTGCGAGCCACATAGTCTTGAATAGTTAACGCCTAAGTGTGAGGGACAGACCACGTGGGAAGTCGGAAACAGGCAATCGAGCATTGATTATTGTCTCATGACAGAAGGAATCTATGACAAACTTAGAGAGATGAGAATAGACGAGCAAGTCATTAACAGCTTGGGTAGTGATCATAAACGCATAACATTACAAATGGGATATAAAACTGAAAATAAGAACCTAGAATCAAACATTGGCAGCTCGTATTTAAATGAGAAACAAAGAACAAATATAGCCGAAAGAGTCGAGGAAGAAGTAGACAAACTGCCAGGCAAAGACTGGAAGTATAGTGAGCTGCTACATGTAATCACGAAAGAAATAGAAAAAGAGAAGAAAACTATTTCTCGGAAAGGAAAGAGAAAGCCAAAAAGTTGGTGGAACAAAGAAATCCGGGATGCGATCGAGAAGCCACGTGAGGCATCACGGCAGCACAGACAGGCAAAAAAGGAGAAGCGGCCACAGGATGAAGTCAACCAAGTATGGAAAATATATTTAGAGCAAAAATCCATTGTGCAGAAATTAGTCGAGGCAAACATTAAAGGCGAAAGTGAACGCTGGATGACAGAGATTCGCGAAAAGAAGAAGGCCGCGCCTAGGATATTTTGGAGCCACCTAAAAGCGCTAGGTAGGAAGTCTGTCACAATGCAACAACATATGGTAGATGAAGGAGGAAATCATTTGGAAGGGTATGAAACGCTAGGTTACATCCGAAAGGTAACAGCCGAATCGTTTAAAAAGGTCGCCCAGGGGATTCCCCCGGTGAGTAAAAGTATGCAGAAGAGTACAACCGAGGAAGATGTAGTACTTGAGAATTTCAATTGGAAGAAGGCCGAAGGAAAAAAATTGGCCGCGTATCTGCGTGCTTCGCTGCAAATGTCGTCGAAAGACGATAGTCTTGTGCCGGCCGTACTCCTATGTTTTGCCTTGCCTCAGACAGCGCCTACTATACGTTGAATTGGCCGCATCTGGCTGGCATTGATTATATATAGGCGGTGCTGCGCGAGATATGGACGTCATCGAAAAACAGAGCAGGCTGCGTGAGATATGGACGCCATCTGTCGCGCTATCGGGAAACATCGGCTTCGGAACTCCCAGCTTATGCTGCCAGGTGGCAGCACCATGGCGTCGTAGTGAAATCGATGGGCAGAGGGGTTTTTTGTGCACTGCGTCTCGCTTCTTTGAGCACTAGGATCTTTAGAATTACGTATCTGTAGATTTTGTAATAAAAGGAACACACTGTATAATGCCTAGATAATGTTGTAATGCCTCAGATATGCGTAATATTTATTTTTTATTCGACCACGCTGAAAGTATGATCGCATACAACCAGTTCAAGTTTGGTGGCCTTTAGGCATGGAGTTAAACTTTGGCCGGGTGGCTAAATCGTGTGACGTGCCGACAAACAGAGAAACAGACAGACCAAAATTTCTGCGTTTAAGTATCCCAAGAAAGACTATCGTCTTTAAAATTCCTAAGCGCACTACCCCGGGCTTAGATGGGGTTCCCATCAGCCTCATTAACGAACTAGGACATAGCACTAAAGAAGCACTGCTGAAAGCCGTAGAAAAGTGCTTACAGGAGAGGGAAATACCAGACAGTTGGCGAAAAAGTAGAATGAACTTAATCTATAAAGGCAGGGGATGAAAGGATAACATTCGCTCGTATAGACCGCTAACCATTACATCGGTGCTATACCGGTTGGCGATGCAGGCAGTAAAATTAAAAATAGAAACGTGGGTAGAGCAAAATGATATTTTGGGAGAACTCCAGAATGGATTCCGAATCGACAGGCGGTTAGACGATAACCTGTTTATTCTGTGGTGAGCGTCGGAACTCGCAAGCCCAAGTTGTGTTTGGACTCTCGCGCCTCCGCACCCCCCACGTAACAAACTCTGTGGCGTGAACCTTACTTTGTGTGTTATCTCTTACACTGTACTTCTGTATATGCGTAAACCAACCTCCCTTGTACGCTTTCCCCCTCCGCTCTTTCCTTCCCCCTCTCGCGGCGGCGGCCCGCACTCGCGTGCCGCCGCAGCTCACAAGACGGAGAATAAACAACCATACCGCACGGACGTCTTGTCTCGCAGTCAGTCCATCCGCCGCATTGCCCTCTACAATTCTTACACAGTGTATAGAAATATCAAAAATAGAAAACAGGCCCTTATACGTAGCTTATCTAGACATCACCAGGGCATATGACAACGTTAATCAGGAAATTTTGTGGGATATATTGATGGAAGTGGGCATAGGTGACGACTGTATACAGCTTTTGAGGGAAATATACCGAGAAAATACAGTTTGTGTAGAATGGGAAGGAATAAGCAGCAAGGACAGCGTTGACATTAGCAAGGACTGAGACAGGGATGTCCTTTGTCCCCGCTGTTATTCATGCTGTACATGGTGAGGATGGAAAAAGCGCTAGAAGGTAGCAACATTGGATTTAATTTGTCACACAAACAGGCAGGCGCGATGGTTGAGCAGAAGCTTCCAGGTCTATTTTACGCTGACGATATTGTCTTATTTGCGGACAGTCAAGATAATATACAGCGGCTGGCAGATAGATGCGGAAGGGAAGGCTCTAGGACTAGGTTTTAGTGCAACAAAATGTGGATTGATGGTATTCAATGATCACGAAGACCATGCGGTCTTAATACAGGGCCAAGAAATACCGAGGGTAAGCGAGTACAAGTACCTCGGAGTGTGGGTAAATGAGGGGGGATAGATATATGGAGGTACAAGAGAAAGCATCGGTAACAAAGGAAAAGAGGAATGCTGCAATCATGAAGCACAGAGCGTTATGGGGATACAATAGGTACGAGGTGCTTCGAGGGCTACGGAAGGGTGTGATGGTTCCGGGGCTTACATTTGGGAACTCAGTGGTGTGCATGAAGTCAGAGGTGCAATCAGGAATAGATGTAAATCAAAGGACTGTGGGACGCCTCGCGTTGGGCGCTCACGGGAAGACGACAAATGAGGCTGTAAAGGGTGATATGGGATGGACAGGTTTTGAAGTGAGGGAAGCTCAAAGCAAAATTAGATTTGAAGAGAGGCTGAGGAAAATGAAGGAGAGTAGATGGGCAGGGAAGGTTTTCAGGTATTTGTATAGAAAAAGCGTCGACAGGCAGTGGAGAAAAAGAACTAGGAGGCTCAGCAGAAAATATACGGCTAGTAGTGTGGGCGACGTGGCAACAAGGAGCATTAAGCGAAAAGTCAGAGAGGCGGAGAGGACTTATTGGATGACAGCGATGGAAAAGAAGCCGGCTCTCAGTGACTACCGAAAGGGAAAAAACGAAATAAAGAGGGAGAGGTTTTATGATAATTCAAGGGGAAGCGCTTTACTGTTTGAAGCAAGGTCGGGTTGCCTTAGAACGCGTAGCTATAAAGCGAGATTCTGTACCGAAGAAGAACAATGTACATGCTGTGGGGGGAACTAAGGAAACGATGGAACGTGTACTGATTGAATGTGGCGATATCCACCCAGATATACGTGTGGGCACGAGTCTACATGAAGCCTTCGGTTTTAGGGACAACAATGGAAAGCTGAACATGTCCTCAATATAAATAAGTAAGAGACGGTTAGAGTATTGGTGGCAGAAAAGTAGAGATAAAGGACAAAAATGACGAATGGGGAAAAATAAGGTCATTCTGCCTTAAGAGGCAGAGAGATGGACCGTGAATTCGTATTTTTCTTTGCTATAATAACATAGATTTAATCAATGTAGATAAGGCATTAGGCCAACATAAAAAAGAAAGTTTTTTTTCGAGCCTGGTGGCAGACATGTCACCGCCCCGTTATAAAGGGGACGCTCATAGCATCCATCGATCCATGAGTGGTACGTCGTGAGCGAGGTGAAATTGAATGCCAGACATCGTAGCCACGTGATGACATAACATTTCGTTCTTCGTGCGTGTGTGCATAGTCCGTGCGATTAAGCTCATAGATGAATCGCGCCGCTCGCTGGCCTTGCAGCGTGAGCACTGCTCCTCGTCAAGACCATACGCGGCGGGCGGACCCGACCTTCGCTGCGGGCGTCTGTCAATCAAATTGATTGACGTGCGAACTCGGGTACAAGCTCGTTCATTCTGAGAAGGCCCGAGTTCAGCTCGTGACTGTCATATTGCCGATGTGACTGTCAAGCGTTTCATGCGGTGGACGCTAAGCAGCAGCTTCTTTGCATATAAAATAATTTGGTCAGCTTGCACTACTTGTGTAAGCTAGTGCCATCAGAGGAGCTCATTCTCAGTCTGCTCGGTCTGCTACGGAGTGAAGACCGCGGCAGTTCGCCCTCAATTATGATGGTAGAATTACCTGGGCCTTCATTAACATGATATTGAATAGCACTGTGTCAAGTGGAAACGTATTAATTAACACAGGACTAATTAATTTACGTTTAAATAACGAGGTCTAATTCGCGTGTACCTAATTTGCATAACCTTAATTAGCACGGTCTTCGTGAGTGAGGTCGTGGTTAGCTTCGCTTTAATTAGCGCGCTCTTAATTTGCGTCGTGTTAGTTACCATGGTCTTAATTATCTCGGTATTAACTTTACACGGCTTCCTTAGCATGGTCGTAGTAAGGTATGGCTCAATTAGCTCGGCGTAAGCATGACCTGGCGTAATTAGTTTGGTCGTAGCATCTCTTGACTTATTTAGCTAGGTGAACCACCCGACCAATTAGCTAATCAGCCGGGCGCACGTGCTCAGGCAGCGAGTACACGATAAAGAAGGGGACGAAGACAGCGCGCGCCGGCCGGGCAACGCGCTAGAATGTACAGGCCGACCATGATGATTATGCACGTGGCCTTGGCGATTAGCTCCGGCCGCGGTGTTGTAGGCCGCTCGGCCGTGACTAATCTCAGAGGTCACAGGTTATTCTAAAGGATGCTTAGTGCAGACATTCAACGCTTAAAAATGAACTTAAACGGTCTGTACCTCCAAAATTTTCGTTTGCGAAATTTTCTGACACTGTTCTAGCAAGGGTGCACTTCTGCATTCAGTGGAACGACAAGCTAATGAAAGAAGATGCCTCCGGTTTGAAGACACCGCCCAACTATGTCGACCGCCCTTGACCTGACGCCGTGTACCATCGTAACGAATGGAACGCAGCGCGTTGAGGGATGGATTTGACCTTTTCGTACTGTAAGCTCGTTCACACGGGGCTGACGCCAGAGCTCGGATAGATCCCGAGTTTCACCAAACTCGGGCCACCCTACATAGCACCCTTGAGGTAAAGTTGATATCGGCCAAATCGGCCGATGTATCAATGAGTACCTAAAAATGTGCCCTTTCCCTGGAGAACGGGACCCGTTCTTATTGTCCGTTAAAATTGGACTTTATCGGATAAGTCGAAGTTGGCAAAATTTTTACCTTTGAGTGTTTGTCGGATTTTTTATAATTTATCGGAAAACACGGAGCCCTAGCTACAACCTATAAGAAAATGTAGGCTACGCCCACTATTCCTTGATGAACTTTTTCTAACGCCCACAAAACCGTAGCGCGCAGGCATTTCCCTTGCAGAAGACAGTCGTGCTAGTTGGTTTCTGTTCGAACCATAAGTAATGTAATATTAATGTAAATACTACGCGTATGAAGAGTTAAAGGGACACTGAAGCGGTTTTGAATTCGCAAATTTATTGCGAATTCGGCATCTGCAATCTGTTACCACATGCCTGCGAAGGTTTTTTTTTTTTTGTGATGTTCAGTTAAACAATGGCGCTCTAAGCGAGCAAACTTTGGACGCCCGCCGGTGCGCGCGGAGTGCAGGGGAGGAGGACGGCTGAGACAGAAGCGGGGAGAGGTCACGTCATTGACAGGAACGAGCAGGACCGCTGGGCCTGTTTGCTTCGGTTTGTTCCTTGTTTCTGCGTCGATCTGGTGCCTAGAGAAGTTGTGCCAGTTCGCAGGGATTCCTTGCCATTGCGTGGTTGTCTTCTTTCGATTAGAGATTTTTGCTGTACGACATTGACTATGTGTTTGTGCGGGGTTGAAGCAGAGTCACGATGCCCCAATACTGCGCGGCATGTGGCTGCTGCAGCACTTTCGGGCGCGATGAGGTCGCCTTTCATAAGTTTCCTCGGGATCAGATGATGGCTCACGGCAGTTAAAATAAAAGACTTTAAACCTACGAGAGCAAGTGTACTGTGCTCCAAGCACTTTCGTGACAGCGACTACGCACAAAGCCCGTTTCTGATGCAGTCGCTGGAATTGACGATCAAGTCTGTGCGACTGAACAGCGACGCGGTTCCGTCTGTGTATCCGCACCTCGGGAAGCCTTCGCCGCCAGTTGGGACACGCTTTCTTGTGCCGCATCATCGGCGGTGGCAGCATCTTCGGTCGTCACTCTTACGGTGGCGACCGGCTCGAAAATGTACGGATGCACAGTAAACTTGTTGCGCCTGCCAGTGTTCGCCATAACAGCAACTACAAGCCGATTTCAAAAGAAAAAATAAAAAAAGAAGCTGGAAACATGGCATCGCCTGCTGGCATGCGCCGTCAGCTGTCTTCACAATACCGTCGATTGTGTCACGGAGCTTTGACCAATCACAGGCGGCGGCCAGACTCGCAAACCCGCCCGAAGCGCCTGTTGCTTTTTTCGGCAAAATGAAGTTATTTGCGTTAGTTCATGCAAATTTACGACTTGTTTTTTCAAGTTTGCCGCACTAAATTACGTCTCATGACACCATCACCTAGATTTTTTTTTGTGCTTTAGTGTCCCTTAGGCATTCGTCGTTGTTGCCGAAAACACTAAGGTTCACTGTATAGCGATGTCAGAATGCCTGACGAAAATTTCCAGAATGTTCAAGTTTTCCTTCTAAAAACGGGGACTAAAACTTAATTCTGTATAACTGAAAGTCAACCATTTGAAACACTCAACAGGTAAGCGCTATTGGATGGAGTATTTCTGCAAACTATTTGTGGGAGGGACAGCGATGGCTGCGTGTGGAGCTCACATTTGCTCTTAGATTGTAATGGACTGTAGTAACATATAACATTGAATGTTAAGCTACGCGCGAGTCCGACACATTCTGCGTTTGACTTGCTTTGCCGAAATTTATCCGTTTCATTGGCTGTACAAGCATACCGAGAAAGCTTGCTGTAGCGTTCTAGAAACCGCAGAAAGAACAAGCGCATGTGAAGAGGGTCTAGTTATCCTTAATCAGTGCAGTTGTATGTCTCTAACTATAATCACATACACCTTAAGAAGTCCAGAGAGATAACCGAAGATAACCGAAGCGCGACAGCCGATCGCCTGTGCTACTAAAGATATCGCCCCGCTCATGCACTCAGAAATGTGGTTCGAAGGCGGGCTCACCGGACGTTTGGCTTATGACGTCAGAGTGGAGTGTGCGCCCATTGGTCTAGGGAGTGTCTGCATCTGTCTTTAACTTGTTAAAAAAGTTGTATCCACCCATAAACCACAACGAGAGTACAGCAAATACATATCTCGTCATCCTACTCGTGCCTTTCTTTGTTTATATGAAGTTCTATTCTAAGACAGCGCAAATCTTTTTGTTTCTGTACCATTTTTGTCTTTGAAAACTGAATGGCTGTAAATAGAGCGTCCTTTTGCTTTTCACACACAGGACAATCGGGAAATCGATGACACTATGACACGATCAGGCTCCAAAAACATGCTTAATACTACTGCTTGTTATCTCGGTAAATATGTGCTTCGAGCACTTCCACTTCTCTGTTGATATTTTTTTCCCTTCTCAATCCAAGCAGAAGTATAGAAGAGGAACTTCTTTTAGCGTCTCAGTTTTTCTGGAAGCGTCACGTTCTCAACGCCTGGTTTCTTACGGTGAAGGCACGTTGAAGGTTTTTTGGCACCAACAATCATTATCTGTGGTGTCCATCCTTGATTACTAAAAATGAATTTTTTTAACGTTTCCTGTCACAGAATGTACACTAAACTTTGAACATGTGAACAACAACAAATTATTTCGAAGCAGCACTGCCTTTAACAATTCAACACACGTAAGCGCCCCAACGCACGTGTGATAAACGGGAGAAGACACACTGTGGCATGTATAAATATGAAAACCTTTCCTGCGCATTAATTGAAATGCTAGCTACGTCTTTTAAAAATTGGTTCGTCATTTTGGTATGGCAACCTGCTAGACTTCCAGATATCACCCCGAGGAAACATGGTACGCACGTTTGCTTGCGATGTTGGGTCCTCATGATTTATGGAAGCTTGGTAATATTTCGATGATGATGATCAGAATGTTGTAGGCTCCCGGTGGATCTAGTTTTCCGAGATTTGTAGGCAGTTTTCTCGCCTGATTTCCTCCTTTCAAGTTATCTTCAAATATTGTCCTTTTTTTTAAGCGAATCACGGGCAGGCTACCAATAAGGCCCTTTTGACGCGAAAACACTATGGACATGACGGTGGCCTATGAGCTATCGCGCATACGGTGTAGTGCCGGGCCCCCATATTAGGGCGAAATGCCTCTAAACGTAATATTCATGTTCCAAAGAGGATTAAACGCCATGTCAAAGAGGATTGAATCATAAATTAGCGATAACGAAGTTTAGTTAGTACTTCCGGGCTCCCAGCAGCGGAAGCTGATAAACCCTAACCAGGAATTTTGTAGATTTCTGCAATATTCGGATTAGCGGCTACACGTGCATGGCCGACCATTCTTCCTTTTCCATATAAAGATATGGTAAGCCGCCGGAACGCCGGTCATTACATATACACGGAGGTCATTACATACGCTGGGATGCTACTTCACATTTGTTGACGTTCCTATACCGCAGCGAGCGCATTTACATTACAGCTAAATTTCGTAGTGTCTAGTGCGTTTAGCCATATGGATAGTATTGTATGGGTTTTTGTTTGTTTTGTTTTTTGTACTGCGACGGTAATAACTTTGTCTAAGAGTTCGCATGGGTATTTTTTTCGTTTGATGAGATAGCAGAACTTTTCATGGAAAAGATTAAGCGAGCAAAAAAAAAAGCTAAACAAAAACGAACTAGCTTTCTTCTACGTGAACACGTTTACTCACTGCCGGATGAAATTAAATTCACTGCCGTCTGTTTCAGCCTTTGAAATTGTAATGTGTTCCGTAACCAGTCCATCGCTTCTGATCCACGGTCTACACATGTTCAAAATTAATGAAATTTCAGCTGTCTTTATCAATTATCATACAAACTCGCGCTATGCCATGACCTGCAAATATCACTCATCACATGACGAGGTCACGTGATGGGCTTCAGGGGACTGGTCTAGTACACTGTATTTTCAACCGTTCTCTTTCATGCCCATTTGATAGTGTCTTATGCAAACAACTCAGATCTTGTCTTACTTTAGGAAAGACCTTTGCACTATTTGGGTTGTTTATTTCAGCGTATAGGCTTCCTATATTCATCGCAGATGTGAATGCAACAGCCGCCCGTCACTCTCGTGCGTATTGTGTTTTCGAAAGATTGACGCTGGCAATATAGTGGAACACAATAAAAAATATTATCGTATGATCACGTGACTGGCATATGTTTCTCGTTTCAGTTTTATTGTGTGCGGCTTCCTTCTTAAACAACAAACACTGTCATGCGAAAAAACCAGCAGATCGCAGGCACTGTGAGAATCGATGTAATGCGAAGCACCCAGCAAGGAGCAAATCATGCTGTACATAATATACATGTCATGATTTAGATGTGAGGACCTCTCATTTATGTTCGTCATACAGCCACGTCACGCAATACCAATTTTGGTGTATATCAAGCTCGCTAACTGGACGGAAGCACACCATGACATGCATGCCAAAATTTTCATGTTACCACCACAACTTATGCTCGCCATACAGTCACGTCCCGCAATAGAAATTTTGGTGTATATCAAGCTAGCGAAACGGCCACGAGCGTGCCATGAGCGGGGCATGCAAGTTATCTTGCACATGACATGTGATGATTTCCATATTACCACTTGTCATTTATGCTCGTCATACAGTCACGTCACGCAATACAAAATTTGCTGTATATAAAGCTACCGAAAGGTCAGCGAACGTGCCATGAGCGTGGCATGTAAGTCATGTTGCTCATGACATGCCATGGTTTCCATATTACCCCTTGTCATTGAGGTTCATCATACAGTCACGTCACGCGATATCAAATTTGGTGTATATAAAGCTAGCGAAACGGCAGCGAGCGTGCCCTGAGTGGGCATGCAAGTCATGTTGGTCATGACATGTCATGATTTCCATATTGCCACTTGTCATTAATATTTGTCATACAGTCACGTCACGCAATACCAGACTTGGTGTATATCAAGCTAGCCAAACGGCCGCGAGCGTGCCATGAGCGGGCATGCAAGTCCTGTTGCTCATGGCATGTCATGATTTCCATATTGCCACTTCTCCTTAATGTTCGTCATACAGTCGCTATGCCAAATTTGGTGTATATCAAGCTATAGAAACGGCTGTCAGCGCGTCATGAGCGTGGCATGAAAATCGTGTTGTATATGACATGCACGTCATGATTTTCATATTACCACATGCCATTTATGTTTGTCACGCAGAATAGTTTCATTGTACCAATTTTTGGAAATATATCAAGAAAACTGCCTTAGGAGCAGTACACTAATGGCGTGTAAATCACACTTTTCATGACAAGTTAGTCATGATTTTCATGATATGACCAGTCATTCATGTTCGTCATACGGTCATGTTATGTCACGCGAATTTTGGTATAAATCCCATTAACGATACGGCCAGGAGAGCACAAAGTCGTAGGCGGCTATACAGATAGATACGCTCAAAGTCGCCGAAGTTCGCTAAGAAATGCTTCGCATTTAAAAATTATCGTTTTTTTTTTCTTTTGTTGAGCGTTAATTTTCATTCACTTGCCCGAGTTTCAGTGAAAGTTCTCCTTCATGTCACGTTCAACAGCCGCCATTCAGTTTTAAAGAACTCCTTTGCTACAATATTTTAGTTTTAATCATCCTGGATTTAAAAGTAGTCCTAATTTGTTGTTAATAGTATTTTGTCATGTGTGAAATGGTGTGGCTCAAAAAGAGGGCAAGTAACGCCTTGTTTAATGTCAAAACTTTCACTTGATCTTTTTACACTTTAAATCAAGCAAAAAAAAAGCTGGACCACATGGTGACTGAAGTTACCATTACTTTTGTATTAACGGACACGAGCAATGAGCAAGAAATTGTCATAGCGCGCATTGGCGACTATATGATTTGCTTTGACAGGTGTCCTTCCTGTGGAACAAAATGAAGTGGTAACTTAATCCTTTTCCTCTGGCAGCTCGGTGGATGCTAAAGGGAACAATGTCTTACGGCATAACAAGACACACGTCGTCACAAGAGCTTTCGTAAGTTGAACGATCAAAATTAATAATAAAAGACATGGCTGATCCCTCTGTCAAAGGAATCGGTATAACACGAAAGTGAAACGTGTATTCACATAAGTCGTTGAGCGTTTATTGTGCATTGTTTCGCCACAAGGGAGAAGGAATGAATGCTGCAGCAACAAATTGTAATGTGACGTGAAGAACAGCAAGCAGCTCGAAACATGCAGCGCGCACCTCAAGCAGAAAGCACGCACGAAATGAGCATACACAAGACGAGCACGGACTAACTGTCACAGCTCGACATTTAAAGCGCGCTGCTCTAACACAAAGACGCACGGAACGAACGCACAAGCATACACAGGACGAGCGCGAACAACTGCCACAATTATTACTTCGTGTGTAAGCGGCGCGCTCCATTCGTAAACGCGGCCGCTGCGGCGAACGAAGCGACCTTCGTGCACTCTTTAACCACTGTAACTTCGAAGCAAACTTGCGGTAGAAGCACAAGGCGTGCGAAGCTCCCGAATGCCCCGATCAAGAGATAAGCGCGCGCGCACCAGTGACTACGCCCCGTGGAGGCGCACGCTCATCCCAGCGAGAGGCGCGACGACCTTTAGAGCGCGCGCTCCGTGACACCTTCGCGCCATCTCGCTAGTGACGACGAAAACGCGCTGAAGTCGATGAGCTCTGAGGACCGCCAACGGTATATGGTGTTTATAAATAGCTTGCCGTTAGCAAGCTGAGGAACGTACGCTCCCGTAGCCGAGTGGTTTCGCGCCGCGCGCTGCGGAGCGAGAGGTCGTAGGTTCGACGCCCGGCGACGGAACTATTTCTTCTAATTTTTCTTTGATCTCATTATGTTAGTTTATATTTTATAACGTCATATCCGTGACGGAAATACGTCAGAGGAGCCGTGGTGGACCCCGGCATAAAACACTTTCGTGTTAAAATAATAATAATAATAATAATAATAATAATAAAAATAATAATAATATCTGGGGTTTTACGTCCCAAAACCACGATATGATTATGAGAGACGCCGTATAGGGGAGGGCTCCGGAAATTTCTACCATCTGGTGTCCTTTCACGTGCACTGACATCGCAGAGTACGAGGGCCTCTACTAGTAACAATCAAAATTCAACAACATGCACCAACTGTTGCTGTATAGCTACGTGTTTCTGTCCACTACAGCGCATATGATTGGAAGAAATAATTTGGTTTTACTGGTGCTAGAATATTTACTT
>JALIZH010026779.1:0-14902 GCA_030522465.1 Rhipicephalus appendiculatus
GTGCCACAACACTTTGGTGAGTTTGTCACAGCAGAGAACTGCATCCGACACCGCTCTAGTCCAGGGCCTTACTCCCAGCCCAACTCTTGGCATCCTCCCTAGACCCAATCCACGCCCTGTCCCAAGCACTGCCCCTGATCCCACCCTTGACCCCACCTCTGCCTCACATCCAAGCCCCATCTTTGTTCCCACCCCTGGCACCTCCTCTGGCCCCACCGGTGGGCTCTTGCCCAGTGTTGCCAATGGATATATGCATATGCCGTCTGGCATAAGAAATCGTACGTTTCAGTTTACTACTGTTAGAACTTTTGAGATGGCCTCGTCCAGCCACCAGCTTGCAGTAAAGTACGACCAATTTCTAACACAAAATAACTTGGAGGACGCTTCAGCTTTGCCTCCAAGAGTAGAACATGATAGCATAATCGGGCCCCGTGCACATCGCCTTCTCAATTGCTAGCCTCACTTCGGTTCTCAGTGCATGCTTCAACCGGGCCATGAGGAAATGAACTGTGAGCGTAACATTGGCTGCTTGAAATTATCCTAGAATGTCTACTGCAAGCACAGTTGTTAAGTGCTCACCACGCCACAGACTGTCCGCAGACGGTCGAAGCTTACTGACAACTCCATATGCAGTCGGAATATTCATCAGGGGAAAAAATTGTTTTCGTGCAACTCGAATATACCTACATAACATATAAAAACAGAGAGTGAAAATATCAAGCAGGTATGTATGTTCTATTTCTCATTGAAACATCCCATAATGCTTAACATCTTCCATTTGCAGGCAAAAGGCGTCAGAATCCCCATCTGCAGTTTTTTGAGAAAAGGCTGCAGCATAAGCAAGGGGCTAGGAACAGGGACACAGAGCTCGAAAAGGAAGGGATGGGCCTGGAAAAGGAGCACCTTGCTGTTGAGGACCGCCGTATTGCTTTGGAGCAGGACTGGCTGTCTTTAGAAAGAGAAGTGCTTCTGCAAAGAGAGCTGGAGTGGGAAGAAGCCCAAGAAGAAAAAAGGGACGAGCACTACCAGAGGCACAGAAAGAGGCAACAAGAAAAAGAGCTATATCTCCGCCAGCAGGATGCTCTGATAGACCTTGTAAAGTCTGTTGTAGACAGTATTAATATTAAATAATTCTTAAGTGAACACTACAGTCGTTTCAGATTTTTTGTAGATCCCATAGCCATGAGTAGATTTTTAATAGCTGCATTAGAACAAAAGATATGCCATTTCTATGTTTTGTAGCATAATACTGATGGGGTGTTACAGCAACTTCACTTTGCCAAAATACAAAAATGAAGTATGCGGCAAGATTGCCAGAAAGCTAGTGTAGCCTATGATGCTATTTATTTTCGTATAATGTTGTTCACCAAATTCTATTCTTGATAATCAGTATGTGTACAAAGCGAAAATTTTTCATTCATATTTACATTTGTTGAAAACAAATTAGCATCATTGGCTTGCCCAGCTTTCTGGCTGTCTTGCCACATACTTTGTTTTTGTGTTTTGACAAACCCATACCTTCCAACCTGGCGACACAGAAATGAGTAAAACCTTTGAAGCCTTGGAGGTCGAGGGATTTACTTTTTACCTTTAACGACAAGCTTGATCATGTTTTTGCTGCGAGTAATCAGAGAATCAGAGCAACAACTCAATCCCTGTGACTGCGCAAAAAACTTGCCAAGCTTAGCTGGTTGTCCGCGTCTTGCACATACCCCTGGTGTTTTTTCGAAGCTATGTGGACCTTAAACGGAAACTGAAGTGGTTTTAGAATTCGGTGAAACTTTGTGGGTGGCGAGTACTGGCCCTCACTATCGATGATGCCGTGATTTTTTCCGCAATTGAAGCTGCAGGAGCTCTGCAATACGCAAAAGAAAATTTGGTGTTGCTCCGCCCACGCGAGTCGCAGAGAGCGTCGGCGCCCTCGCCACCCCTCGCGCGGCTGACCGGAACTACGTCATGCTCGGTTCCTATATTCCACCGGCGCAGCCTGCTGCTTTACGACGGATGGCTCTCGCCGCTAATTGATCCTCAATTACGCTGTTTATCCATTGTACAGTTCGTTAATAGGTCAACAGGTCTTCAGAGATACCCACCGAGGCTTTGAGATTACTGTGCGACCGAAATGCCGTCGTTCTGCGCGGCGTATGGCTGTGCGAACAACAGCAGCCGCGACGATGTCGTGTTTCACCGCTTCCCAACGGAGAAGAGGCTTGCCGCTCAGTGGATTGCAGCTACGGTGCACAGCATGATCTGCTCTAACCACTTTCGGGACGCGGACTATCACCGGAGTCCCTCGATAATGAGGTCACTCGGAATTCCCGTGAAGTGCGCCCGGCTGATGCCTGGCGCGGTTCCTTCAGTGTTTTCTTACAGATCCGCGTCACCACCGCCGAGAGCAGCTTTCGCCAAAAGAAGAAGAATTGAGGTAAGTTATCGAAAGCGCAGACTTATGATTAGTGGTTTCTGAATGTGCACATCGAATACCTGTGCAGCTCAGTCGTGCTTATGCGTCTGCGTATCGTGTTCCGCGCACGGGCATCTCACGTTAGCAAGTGCTTTCGGCCGATGCCGCCGCCTCGACGGTGCAAGCGAAGGTTTGGCGCACGTCCAGTCGCGTTTTTCTTTTGGCAGGTGCTGCATTTACGAGTATGCCCGTCGTGGTGGCGTGCGCAGGGTTCCCTATCAGGGGGAGCGAAGGTTTATCGCACCGCCCCTCCTCCCTATTGAGTCAAAGTATATTGGACACATCTCGCGCCCCTCTCTCCTATCTGACTGAGGGTGAGGAGAGGGCGTGACCCCCTCCCCCCCCGCCACCTCTTGCGTCATAGACTATTTCAGCGGCTATAACGAGGTCGGGGGCTTCATCCTAATCACAGCGGCCGTACTCTAACGTGGCCGTGCCGTGCATTCATTCGCTGGAAGGTGGAGAAACCGAGATGGTCAAAATGATTCGGAGCCTTCTCTTATAGGGGGTATTGATGTGACGTCGTCCTGACGTCACATACTACCCTCCGCCATTTTGGCGTCCTTGGATCGGCGGCGACATCAACCATCAACGCTGTGTAAACATTGTGGCTGTGCTCTGGAATAAGCGGATTCTATTGTGTTTTCGGCGCTTCATGCGTTAATTACGGGAGTGGGATGGGGGGCACCATGCGGCGCTTCGTACATGAGTAGCTTGTGCGGCTCTGACAGGCAGCGTTACGAGGAAAAAACTGAACCGTGTGGCGTGGACCCCTTCGATCCCGGCGTGCGATACATTGCGAACGTCGACCTTTGGCCACGCGCGGACAAATGTGACATTATGGACTTTCTTGTTTTGAGGACAAGTTTCGTCAGTCGAAAGCAGCTCAAGGCGTGCAAATCCCTGGAGGGCCACAATTACGTGACCAGCGGCTGGGTGCAGGAGCCACTGCTGAAACAAGTCTCTGCGGACACCGTCATCGTAATCACACAAGTAAGCGCTCGTTCTCGAATTGCCAGGTTTTGTCGCATTTTTACCTCCTTGTGAAAGTCACCAACTTGCTGAATCGCTAGTTTTATTGACTACGCGGCCACGAGTAGCTGAATTTTGCTTTTTTTCGCTGCTGTGTTGTATGCAGCCAGTCGCGGAGGGCGTTAATTTTATTTCCTCGCTGTTTTATTTTGTACGCAGGTCAACCACTCACAGAGCTTGTCAGCACCTCCAGTCAAGGCATGGATTTTGGCCAAAAGCGATGGCGAAGTGGTCGCAGCCCACTGCTTATGTATGGCCGGCAACGGCGAGGCGTGTTCCCATGTGGCGGCCCTGCTGTTTTACTTAAGTACGGCGTGCGCGCGCGAGACGGCGACTCGTGCACCGATGTCGCCAACAGCTGGCTCCCGCCGCAAGTACTCAAGATCGTAGCGCGGCCAGTGGCAGAAATGGACTTTTCTTCGTCTACGATGAAGAAGAAGATTCTGGATGGCGAGTGTCGCCTAAAGAACACGCCGAATGGTCGGTCCAAATCCTGCGGCACCTCCCCCCAACAAAAGCGGAATGGAAGGTACTGTTTGACGCTGTAGTTGCTTCAGGACTTCGTCCAGCAGTTCTGAGTACCCATCCAGACTACAGTGACATGTTTGTGCCGGCTATCAGGGCCTGCAACGGCTCAGACCTTCGCCTCATCTACGACTGCACTGCAAAGAACTTGGATTACAAGGATCTTATGCAGCTGTGTGATCAGATCTTCGACAGCCTCGTCATCACGGAACAAGCCTGTGAGAGCATCAAGACCAGGACGAGGACTCAGGCATTAAGCGCCAACTGGTATGCATACCGCACTTGCCGCGTCACTGCATCGAAGTTATATGATGTGTGTCACACACGGTTAGAGTCACCATCTGTGAGTCTCCTCAAGAGCATCTGCATGCCTCACGCAGACAAGCCCTCCACTCCCCCAATGAAATATGGGCGGGAGAAGGAAGCAGAGGCACTTTTGAAATACAAAAGCCTAAGTGAAAATCTACATGAAGGTGTTCATTTCAAAGAAGCAGGGCTTTTTGTCCCAACTGAGCACGTGTACTTGGGTGCAACACCAGACTTGCTGGTTGAGTGCAGCTGTTGTGGGGCAGGTGTTGTAGAGGTCAAGTGCCCATGGAAAGTAAAAAAGATGGGCAACTCAGCGACCTGCTAAGTGACACAAATAGCTGCGTGACCGAAGTAGACGGCAAGCTTGAGTTTAAAAAAAAACCACCGGTATTACTACCAAGTTCAGTTGCAAATGTTTGTGTGTAAGAAAAGTTATGCTGACTTTGTCCTCTGGAACAAGAATGAGATCAACGTGCAGCGCATTCACATGGATGAAGCCTTCATAACTTCACAAGTTGACACTGCCAGGAAGTTCTTCAAGAGTGTTTTATTGCCACAGTTAGTTGCACTCTGGTTCACTGACCATAAAGAGAATGACTTGAGCAAGACAGCCATTCTGACAACCAATGCGAACACCAGCTCTGCTAGAGTCTTGCACACACGTGATGGTCAGAATGCCAAGAACAGCGGTTCCCATGGCAACAATGAGGATCCTGAAACCTTTTGTGTATGCAAGGGGCCGGAAGAAGGAAGAATGATTGCCTGCGACGGTGCCAGTTGTGAAGTCAAGTGGTTCCATTTTGACTGTGTCGGGCTGAAGAGAGCGCCAAAACGCAAACACTGGTTTTGCAAATCGTGCTCCCAGCAAAAAGCTCAAAATTAAATGCAGTTACACAGCTGTTGTGCAAAAACATTGCCAATGCGTGTTTACTGAAGAATCGTTACTTGTTTCTTCATCAAAGCGGTAATCTTTACACCAGCCCTTACAGGTGGCGGCACAACACAATGAAAAACAAACTAAAAGAACAGAGATACACAAAAAGTGACAAAATTTGTATTGAATACCACTATAGCAGCAACATATGTAAAAAGCAACAGGCCAATGCGTATCTGTGAAGTCAAATTCCACAGCACACAAACGATACCTAGTCAAGTGGGACCACTGAGTTACACAGGTTAGTTACTGCACAGAAAACTTTTGCAATCTTGTCAAAACACACACCGCTGTCACTTCTGTTCACAAACTCTACTGGCAAAAGGAATTTTGCAGTGATCAGGCAGCCGTAATAAACACATTTACAAGTCTTGCCATGTATCATGGTGTCTTCTCAGTAAATCTAATTTCAGAGGGATTCATGTTTATATGTTGCGCCAGCTGCTCCTATTTTCTTACATAATTGTATGAAAGCTGTTAACTGTGAAACTGTACGAAAATAAGCATTGACACACGAGCAATTGCATACATAGTCACAGTACTCAAATACCGTATTTACTCGCGTAATGAACGCACTCGCATAATAAACGCACCCCCAACTTCAGTCGTCAAAATTTTGATTTTTTTTTTCTCCCGCGTAATAAACGCACCCTTTACATTTAACCGCTGCAGTCCCGCGAACCGAAAAGTGGCGCCTCCTTGCCCATTGATCTCTTTTCCGTTTTTTGTTACGCCGACCTCCCTGACCTCCCCACGGTTCGCACCCCCCCCCCCTTTCCCCCCCCGTTTCGCCAGCTGCCGCGCGCAGTTCCTTGTTTTTCTTTCTATCTGTGCGCGGCACGTCCCCTGTCTTTTTGAATTATCCGTGCGCCACAGCGAGATTCTCTAGCGGTGCGAGTGTAGAGACATCGCTGCTCACAAGCACAGGGTTGCCAGGTTGGGCTATAAATAGCCAAATTGGGCTACTACTTTTTCGAGTTGGCGGTGAATTTTCGTCTTTGGCTATTTGGCTACAATTGGGCTATTTCTAGCTTTCGCTTCAAACGTTAAAATTTTGTTGCCTTTTCTCCCCTTTAGTGGCTGTTTTGCTTCAAAATCTTTGTAAATGCGCATCAGTAGAAATGCTGAGTAGAAATGCGGAGACCACCGGCTATATTGAGCCCGTTGGCTCAGCATAGCCGGTGCTCTCCGAGCTGTTTTGGAGCAGTGGCTCGAGCTGAAAACGCACTTCAATGTCGTTAAAGGGACTGAGCACTGCTACCTAGCGAGAATGCTCTCTGAAATGTTTAATGACCAGCCAAATTTTTCGTACTTTCAGTTCCTGAGCCCCATTGTGAATGAGTTCGGCAGGATCAACAAAATATTTCAGGGGGAGGATCCTGACCTTTCGAAACTGTATGCGGATCTCAGCGCCTTTGTCAACTGCTTGCTTCAGCGGGTCGCTCTTCCAGACTATGCATCGTCCGCTGCCAATTGGGAGGATCATTTGCTGCAAGTTCGGGCATGTCACATGGGAACCGCTTTTCGCGACTCACTTGAGAAATTTTCTCTTAATGAGGAGAAAAGTGCTCTCCTCGAACGGTGCCGAACTTTTTTGGTTGCATGCATAAGGAACGTTGTGAAGCGTTTGCTGTCAAACTTGCAATTGCTTAGTGACCTGCACCTTTTGCACCACAGCAGCGTTAGCAAGTTCGCGTTCCAGTTCCTATACAAGGCTTTCGGGCGCTATATCCATCTGATGTAGCCGCCATTGAATGTGAGTACGGCCTTCTTCAATGCAGGTTGAGTGAGCTTCGTGAAGACTCCGTTACGGAAGTTCTGGAAAAATGTTTACCTTGCACCAAACAGCGCTGGTACCCCTATGTTTCCTTTGCTCTCGCAACTGCCCCTGTCTCTTCTAACGGTGCCATTGTCCAATGCCTCTGTAGAGAGAGTGTTTAGCCACGTCACCCTCACGAAAACGGATCCCAGAAACCGGATGAATTTGGAAACGCTTGAAAATATCTTGTTCGTCAAATTCAATTTGTGGAGCGAGACACAGTGCTGCAAGGAGTTCGTGCCGTCTGACGTATTTTTGGAACGTTTTAACACCTCAGCGATGTACCCAAGCTCAGCCACTGGTTCTGAAACCTAGAAGTATTTCTTTATTTGTTTTTCCTGTTAGCAGTTGTTTTACATGCTTGATAGTTTCTTTATTATATTTTATATTCATTTTCTTCATGTATAAACTTACTCTGTGTGAATAAATTATAAATAAAAGCGTTTTATATGGATTTATTGCCTTTAGGCTATTTTGGGCTATTTTGATGGTGTACGTTTGGCTACTTTTTGGCTAGTGAGGGGCCTTAATTTGGCGGGTTGCTCTGCGAGCACCTGGCAACCCTGCACAAGCACACAGCGAGCGAAGGTCACAAAACCACAAAACTGCCCGCGCCAACCAACGGTCGCTTCCTGCAAATACGAAACTTTGAGGCCTAACCACATGCACGCGATTTTCGAGCGAGGCGACAGAATTTTCTGTCGCGAAGGGCCATCCGTCGCCGTCGCAGGCATGTCGCAGTTTTCTGAAAACCAGAAAAATTCGCTTGTCGCCAAGAAAAGTGCGTGCACGACGGACGAAATCGCGATTCGAGCCTGCGGATTGCGTGCTACGTCAGCCGTTCCCGCGTCCCCGCTTCATTCCGCGCGGAGCGATTCGTGAAACGACGGAGGCGCAAATCACAGTTGGGATCCTCGGGGAGCAAATCCTCACTTCTAGCGTGAATTCTCCCCTGTCGTGTGAATGCTGGCTGCGGAGGGATCCGAATTGTCCGAATCGCATCACATGTCACATGGCTGATTCGTCCGCGATCACGTCCGTCGTGTGAATACAGCTTTTCATGGTGGCACCCCTGGTCCTCGCTTCAGTTGCAATTTGCTCTTCCGCGCGTACTTCAAGGAACGCAAGATGTAAGCTACCTTTTTAGAGTCACATCTCACGCAGAGAGCGAGGCAGCGGCCGTATTTTGTCGTTAAGCTTGTTAGCGACGGTTTGTTTTGATGCTTCGGTGGTAGCTTGCTGCAATGTCAACGTCGTCGTCGCGCGAGTTTGCCACGTTGCAAAGTGCGTCGGTGCGTCGTAGCGTACGCTTCCGGCCGCCCCTCGAGATCACAGCAGATACCACTGTCGCGATTAAACAAAAGATAGCGAAAAAAGAAAGCCGCGAAACGCTTTTATGGAGTGCGCGGGCACAGCTTGCAGAAGATAGCGCCGTCAACCACCGAAGATGAGTGAAGTGAAATAAAGAAGCTGTTTCCAAACAGTGTGCGCGTACGTTAATTGCGAAAGGTTAAGCTACCCAACTTTTTTTTTTGCATTACCGCATTTTTTGCTCATCCCGAAAAAGTTTTCGTAAAATTTACCCCGCATAATAAACGCACCCCCCAACTTTGCTTCAATTTTTCGGGAAAAAAAAGTGCGTTCATTACGCGAGTATATACGGTATATGTAAATGTTCACGCACAACAGAAGAGAGAACGCAACGTAACTGCACAAAACCAAAATTCTTACACATGCACCTAACAAAAGGTGCATGTGTAACATAGCATAAATGCTCACAAGACCTTTACACAGCATACGTTGAACATTTGCGGATAAGGTCCCTGGATTGCTGCGATCCTGAATACTACAGTCATCTTCTGAGAGGTTTAATTAAATGGCATGACAGAGTTGCACAAGTTCGTTAGGGCACAGCATACCTTAACAATCCTGTCGATTTGGCGTTCATTCGTGCCGAAATTCCTTAGCATTTCGACAGGCAATGTGTGCTTCAGTAAGGTATACTTATTTCGTACCATTCCAATGACTCGCTCCACATGAATTCGCACATTGGCAATTTCTCTCGTCTGTTCGACCTCTGTGCTGGACAACTGCTTTTTTCCTTTTGTAAAAGCAGGAATGGCCAGTGTGGCACAACACATCCCAACACTCTCAGCTATCAGGAAACCCCCTGTCTGCTAAGACAACATCGCCTCTGTCCAGAAGCTGGAGTACCCCACTATCCTCTGTGATCATTTTGTCACTGGCACGTCCGCCAAAGGATTTCGAAATGAATGTAATCATGCCTTGTGGACAGATGCCTATAAGAAATTTCACGGTATTGTGGTGCTTGTATTGGGACCACGTCTCTGCCCTTGTAATTAATGAACTTGGTCTCTGAATGAAAATTTCAAAGCAATCCGAGATTACCCGTACTTTCAAGCCAAAATTCTCAAAAAAAGCAACTGGCATAGTTTTCATAATGACTTCTTTCTCTGGTCAATACACAAGTGGACCAAGCCGGTCATAGCAAACATCTAGCCACTTCTCGAGGATTCTGCATGCAGTGGGCTGTGACACATTGAAACGATATGCAAGATCCTGAGTGTGGAGTCCCAACCTCAGCCTCATAAGAAATAACATCATTTCCTCAAACTGTGTGAGGACATTCCTTGAGCAGTGCGAAGCGTGATCTTTCAAAAGGTTGAACAATGAAAACAACATTAGAAAGGAAGGCAAACCGGTGTAGAATGCCACTTTTTGATCATCTTCCCTAAGGCTGTCTTCCGAGAACTTAGATGCAAACAATTTCATCTTGACATCTGTGAGCTCGTTCTGCAGATTGGCCGCCACGTCTTGAAGCTGCTGGATGTCGTTGCCTGTCAGATCCGTTTGGCAGCTGATGCCTAGCAAGAAAAGAAGTGCATAACAGACAATCAGTTTGAGAAGCTGATTAGGTGGAATTTAAATTGAGCGGCTACTTTCACATGCCGGGAAAAAGCGCATTAGGCTGATAAAACAGTATGTTATTCAGACTACACTTTGTAAATGTAACTTGATAGAATCAGGTTATGGGATGCGAAAGGCCTCTGAAGAAAAAAAGTTTTACTGTGGCAAAGTTCCAAGTCGGGCACTGCTGGCTCCTCGTCCACGGTTGTCCCAGCTGTGATGTCCACACTTGCAACTGCATTTGAAAGAAAGTCATCCTTGTACGTTGTTTTTACAGTGAAATGTAATTGGATATAAAATACTAGACAATTTTCACCTGCAGAAACTTGTTGCTGGCTCCGACTGCGTCGTGTTTTCAGGCGATTGTACCTGCCCTCGTTGGCAGGCTTTTCTTCATAGCCCAGGTGAAGCGAAGGAGCCCAGTCAGGGCTACACTCATCAAAGAGCTTGGCAGGTGAACCTGCGTTTCAGAAAAAAGGGCGTTTTAGATACACACACATGTACGGCCACACTCGTCACGGAGCTTGGCTAGTGAACCTGCGTACGAGAAAAGGGGGGTGTTGAAATGCACACACATGCACAGCTGTTCCTTCTCAATGTTTCACTTGGGTGTGACTTATCCAACAGCGTTTTTGCAGTCTGGGCTCGAAATTTCCTCGGAAGTTTCGTAGTTTTGACGTGCAGCCTGAACGACTGCTCGCCCGCGAGCCACCACGGAAACGTTTCTTTCCTCTCCCTTTTTTTTTCCGCATGCCATGCTACGTCGCTGTTTCAAAAGCGGCTACCCTGACGATTTTTATCGTTTCACTGCCCATTAGCTGCCGCGAACATAAGCTCCCACAAATTAGTTCCTCGATACATATTTTTTTTCCCCGCTACGACCTCGACACAGCTTAAAGGCGCCTCCCTAAAAAGCTTCGCGATTTCTCCATGCCGCGAGCACAGTGGTGTTGCCACAGGGTCATTTTTTTTTGTCGCACACGGTGCTAAATTAATGAAATGACGCTTACGTACCCGATAGAAAATGTCTTGAACACACTCGGTACTTGTCGGGGTTCATGGTTCCCGGCCGGTTGATCCGCGCGAGCCACTCGCGACGACGCTTTTCCGACAGGAGCTTTGTCTTCTCGCACTCCGTTGTGCGCACTTTCGGGACTTTGAAGAAGCCTGGATCTTTGCTGCTGCTTTCCATTTTCCTCTTTTTGGTTTGCGTACGGCTGGTGCAATCGACTATCGCACAGTAAACCATTGCCGCACGTAGTATCAGAATACGCGATCACGATAAGTTCGCCGAGTGCTCCCGTCAACGTGTTTCCCGTGCTCCGCCGGCTGATCGAGGACTTCAAAATGGCGAACTCTCCCACAATGCACCGCGCGCTGCGCGTCAATGAATACCCCCCTATAATGATCGAAATTGCACGTAAATTTGGTTTTTTGATTTATTACGTGGAAGTCGTTTCTTTTGCGCAGCCCAGTACGCAAATTGATCGGTGAACGAGCAGGAGAAATATGAAGCTTATGCCTTTTGTGTTCGCGGTTAAAAATTAAAAAAAAATGCTTTTTACAATGGAGCTATCTTCAAGCTGTGCACAACACTGAGTTGACATATCGTGTGTGCTTATTTCAGGACTTAAATGAAGCATTGGGAGCTGGCCAGAACAACACAAAGCAAGAAAGCGCTACCACCAACACTGCTGAGGATGGGTGTCCTCCATCGAACCAAATGTCGAAGTGTTGTCCTCTGCTGGTCTCGAACCTTCGGCAAGCACTGCACCATCCGCAGGGATAAAGTTTGCCGACAAGGCTACTGAAGTGCTGGTGCCGACAAGCAACAAATCTGTGCAAGCAAGCTTGAAAACAAGTGCCACATCGCGCTCTGTGCAAACTCGACCACGTTGCACTGCTGTTGGTATGTTCCGTATACAGTGTACTGGTATAGCTCTGAACATTTTACATATGCATGCACACATCTACTTCACACGTAGGCATGCAAATGCATGTGTAAGTGTGCAATATTCTCATGCAAGATGTATGGGCACAAAACGAAAGATCTATTGCGCTGTTGTATTTCGTATGTTTGAAATCATGGCAAAATTTTACGTGTCTGATTACTTTAAGTTACACTCCATTCCTTGAGTGTCTTATCAATTTATCACATGTACGGACAACTTCTTTCAGGGGTACAAGTATGTACCATCACAAAATATGTGGCCACACAAGTGAATATGGCATCGCCAGTGCAGTGTAAGTGTGTCACCGATGAATTGATTGACGAACCTCCACTGATACAAGACAGCGATGATGACTACAGCCCTACTGATGACCAGCATGATGAGTACGTTAACACGTTCACTCTGTTGTCCTGTAATGATTACGAGTGTTACGCATGGTTCTTCACATTTATTAACATTTACGCTATCGTGGATTGTGAAAAGTAAGGGTATTTTTGCTTAGTTGGCTTCCACTTCAAGCTGCTTTCATTGTTCTGTGGTTTTTGCAGGAGCACGGATGCTCGTGAACAAACGGCTAGCACTGACCAGCATTAAGGCAATCGAGTGTTTTTCGTGCAAGAGGAACACTTAAGAAGGCTTCTGACAGTCTGCCACACATGCCTGGCCCCTTGCAAGCAAGTGGATATCGAGTGCAGCGGAACAGTTGTGCACGCTCACACAGAATGTTTTGCTGGGCACCATTTCCTTTGGCAGAACCAGGATATACATCGGCAGCAACGGGTGTTGAACTTAGGGGAGATGCGATTCGGAAAAAAAGTTGCGTTAATCTGTAGCCTAAGGCAGTGAAATTTTTGCTGTATATACAGAATTTTATGCTGATTTCAAATATGTAATTAGTTTTATAGTAAGTTGTACCACTTTCGTTTTGTGCGACGACAATGTTTAAAATGTAGTTCTTTTTGTAGACTCTTCTTTTGCCAGTAAATCTTTATCTTTCTGAGTCATTATTGGCTCATATTGCTTCCACATAATCTGCAGAACGCAAATAACTATCAAAAAAGCGCATATAAGACATTTTAATGGACAAGAAAAATTGTAATGTGAGAAGCCTTAGAATGCTCAGACCATACTAATTGCTTATTTTAGGTTTGTAATAATTATGTTAGGTGATATAAAGTTTTAAAGTAGATACTTGCACTCTGCACATGTTAAGAAATACTATGTGGGCAAAATTTCATCCCAATCTGGCTATCAGAAAAACCAAAAACATGATGTAAAAACTCATGAAGTTGCCCAGAATTGTGTCTGGAGAAAAACGCATTTTAAAGGTATAAGTGAAAGCTCATCTATGCGGAAAAGATGTGTCATTTAAGATGATTTATTCCATCATGAGAGCTTGGCAATCATGGTTATTTTGAGCATGTGGCTTTAGTGAACCCCTCACGCGAAATGCAATGGCAAGCAGCCAGGTGACAATTTCCAGGGAACTCCAGACAATCAGGACTTGTTAGATTTTAAGTAGTCACCTTGTGCTCTTTAAAATCGATTTTGACCTACTTCGAGTTTAATTACAATCTTGAGTTGTTTTTTTTGTCGTGAACGTAGAGAAACTAAACTTGTGAAAGCAAATAAAAACGAATATATGTAACTTTTGAAAAAAAACTTTGCGTTTTTCAACTCGCATCTCCCCTTAAAGCTGTGCGCTGCAGTGTTGTTTTCAGGCAATAACCCGACTTCCTGTCTGAGAATGCTGACCTCCATCGGTGTGCAGATGGTCAGTGAAAGAACTTTTTCGCCCTTCAGAGAAGCTATTTATGGCCAGCCATTGACACCGTAAGTAGTCTGTGCAACAACTGTCGAGCTATTTTCTTGAACGATAAATACACAGTATTTTGTGCTCAATAGGTTTGGACGGCTCAGCAGCAACACCTGCTCCAGGAAGCTCGTGGAAGGCCACTTACTCTGGCTGGAGATGGTCGAGCGGACTCCCCAGGGTACAGTGCCAAGTTTGGCACGTACACACTGCTGGACGTGGAAACAAAAAAGATAACTCATTTTGAACTTGTGCAGGTTCGTTGACATGCTGCTATTTTTGTGTCTTTGGAATGAAAATAGCAGAGAGAGAAATCTTTTTGTTTTATTGTCGAACTAAGCGTTTAGGAGCTGCTGCGTAAAGCTTGAAGACGTAAAACAGGCTCTTGTTTTTCTGGGAAGTCGGAAAGTCATATTGGCATTAGTGCTGAAGTATTGCATTATTATTATTACTTGACATTAATAAAATTGCAAAATAAGTCTACAAAACGAGGTCCCAAAGCGACAAATATCGGGGAGACCCTGTATTGTACATGTATGTAAATGCAGAAGAAATGAGTAACGAAGGTAAACGGTGAACGAAGGTAAACGGTGAGAGCATAACAGTCAATACATTAGAAGTAATTATGCAAAATTTGCTTTGCTTTTCATTGCATAAAGAAATTAAGTGCATGTATCACGTACAAATAAATAACTTTATATGTTAAGCACTGAGCCCAGTAAACTGTACACGCTAAGTAGTTGTTGCCACAGGCAACAGCTACATGGCATGTTATGTGCTAAACAATATGGTATATATTGGAAGCATTAAGACGTACACGAAGGTGATAACGCTTTTGTCAACGGAAGTTGTTTTTGAGTGTCAGAAACAAATCGTGTCTGAATTGATAGATACAACAGTTGCATTCAAGTTTGTTGGCATGCACAATTTGGTTTCCAGTCAAATGAAGTTGGAGGAACTGCCGAATGGAGCTGGAAGGTTTAAAAGGGCCATAGCTTTCCTTGAAAGCCAGGACGTGACCATTGCCACTGTCGTGACGGATCGGCACACCCAAATCAAGTGCTACTTCAAAAAAAGAGAGGCCTGGCATCTCACATGAATATGATTGCTGGCACATGGTGAAAGG